>JAXCGZ010011739.1:0-67500 GCA_037179515.1 Halocaridina rubra
GCATGATGCTTTAAATATAAAAATATGTGATATGTTAGTTTAATTTGATTTAGAAAGTTAAAATTTTTGTGTGGGAGAGTAAGTAAGCACAGTTGTAACAGTCAGATGTTTTTGCAAACTCTTCAAGTTTATATTCAAGCACTTCATTTTAACACATTCTTAATGTAATTGGTAAATACAGTAAGTAGCATTTTAATGATAAATTGTGTTCCCAGAGGAAAACTGCACTGTTTCACTTCCTTGTAATCTTGTTACATGAATAAAAAATCTTCAAACTCTTTAGTTGCGTATGTCAAAAACTCCTTCATTTTTATATACACACCATAAAAATAGAGCCAATAAGTGCCAGCACATATTTTAAATGCTCCTTCATTTTTGTTTACAGACCATAAAAATAGAGCCATCGAGTGCCACTGCGCCGACGGAAACTTGGGAAGGAAGTAATCAAAGCTATGAAGATGGCAGCGTTGGTATAACAGGACCTGGCAGCGGAGCAGGGGTCACGCCCTCGACCAGCGATACCATAACTATGCAGCTTCCCCTTCACGCAGAATTGACGGAGAGCTCACAGATGCACGATTCGTCTAGAGTGAGTGTTCAAATGTTTTTTTTTTTTTTTTTCTTTCCTCGAATTGCAACTTCTGTATTTTTTGAGAGTAATAATAACACTTTGGTATTACAGAAGATTCTTTGTATATTGTCTTAGTTGTTTTCATATGCATTGTTTTAAGGGAGTACAGTACATTGATAATATGATAATTAAAGTATAGAAGTTGCATCATTTGCATGCTTAATAAGTAGGATCTAAATTTCCTTCACAAACTAAGTGAAATATATGTGGAAACTGTATTTATATCATTTTGTACATATACAGTGGTCGCAATCCCCTTTGCTAGGGGAATGGCCGAATCAAAGCATTCATTCACCAGAAGCCAACACACCCAGAATGCTCCTCTTAGCTTCTTGGTGATATAGAAATATTATTATTATATACCATAGGCTGCAAAATATATACAGTATTTTGAGAGGTATACCTTTTCAAGAATGGAATATGGGAATTAATTTGGAATTAACCAACTTTGAATATCACAGTTTGTGGCTTAATTCTTCTCACACTGATGTGGGAGGAAGTGAGGCCCTTGCTTTCTCTATCACTCACGATCTAGAGCAAATTATCAAACATCGAACTCGTGTTCCTGATCGCCACGAACATGCAACAAACATTCTTGACCTATTTCTTACTTCTAACCCTTCAAACTACTCTTATTCTGTGCTTTCCCCTCTTGGAAAATATGACCACTTTCTGATCTCAATCTCTTCCATTTTTGCTCCCCCTCCACCAATCCCTCCTACTCAGCGCCGCCTTTGGCACTTTAAGCGTACCCAACATGATGATTTGTGTAACTTCCTCTTTGACTTCCCATGGGATGACTACTGCTTTCGGTCCCGCAACCCTGATCAGCTAGCTCTAAAAGTTGCCGAGATCATGACTTCGGGAATGGAGGCATGCATCCCCTCTTCTGCGAAAACTTTATCTCCCCCTAAACCTTGGTTTGATCGTGCCTGCTCCATGGCTATCCAGGCCAGGTATCGGGCACACCGATCTTACCAAGCCTCTCCTTCCGATTTAACTCGCTCTGCTTTTATTGTTGCTAGGAATTGCTGAACTGCTCAGATTCGAAGGTCTAAGGCTTCCTTTATAGAAGGAAAGTTGATGACTTTAACCTCTCTCCCACTGACAAATGATTCTGGTCCTTATCCAAAAACCTCTCCAAAAACTTTTGTAACTCAAGCTTTCCCCCTCTCATTCGTTCTGATGTTCTGTAGCTTGCTCTCCCACTGACAAAGCCACTCTCTTTGGCTCTCATTTTTCTGCCAACTCTTCTATAAACTATTCCAGCACACCTGTTCCTCAATCTTTACCCCTCTCTAACCTTATGCCCTCCTTTATCCTTTATTCACGCAAAGTTCATGAGGTTTTTCGCTCGCTAAAGACGAACAAGGCATCATGGTCCTGATGGTATCTCTGCAAGGTTTCTTAAGGAGTTTGCAGATGAACTGGCTCCCTTGCTTTGTCGTCTTTTTCGCCTCGTTCTGTCAACCAGTATCTATCCTTCATCTTGGAAGCTTGCTGTAGTTCAACCTGTTCCTAAGAAGGGTGACCACTCTATTCCGTCAAACTACCGACCTAATGCCCTAACCTCCTCTATTGCTAAAGTTTTCGAAACTTTGCTGAATGCTCACTTCTTGAAACGCCCTGAATCTAACTCACTTATCTCCGATCACCAGCACAGCTACCGCAAGACAAGATCCACCGGTGACCTCCTGTCCTATCTTACTCATGTTTGGTCATTTTCTCTGAGGAACAATGGGGAATTCTTTGTCGTCGCCCGTGATATCTCTAAGGCTTTTGACAGAGTCTGGCACAGGGCTCTGTCATCCAAACTCCCTGCCTATGGCTTTACCCCTTCTTTCTTCTCTTTGATTTCCAGTTTTCTTACTGACTGTTTTATATCTGTAGTTGTTGATGGTGTGACATGTAGCCCTTTCTCTGTTACCAGTGGTGTTCCACAGGGCTCTGTTCTTTCACCTACTCTCCTCCCTCTCTTTCTTCATCACTGATCTACAATCCCCATCTTCCTCTCTTCTTCATACGTTTGCTGATGATTCTACCCTTCACTTTTCCTCTGCCTTTCCTTCACAACCTTCATCTGCTACTCGTAATCAGTCTCGTATTGCTCTTTCTTCTACTCTCAACTTTGATTTCCAGAGGGTATCTGAGTGGGGCACTCAGAATTTAGTCAAATTCAGTGCCTCCAAGACACAGTTTCTGGCTATCTCCTCCTGATAACCTTATTTTCTTCGAAACTAACGAAATTTACCCTCGTAATTCTATCAACATACAGTATTAGGAATCCATATAGAATCTAACTTGTCTTGGAGGAATCACATAATCCAAATTTCTAAATCTTCATCCAAAAAATTGGGGGTTTTGTTTCGTTTCTGTCATTACTTTTCCTCTCTACAGCTACTTAGAATTTATAAAGGTCTTATTCATCCCTGCTTAGAATGCTGCTCACACATCTGGGGTGCATCTTCTTATACTTATCTCCTCGATAGGGTTGAATCTAAGGCAGTCAGACTCATTAATGATCCTTCTCTTACTTCTAATTCTGATTCTTTCTCTCTTCGCTGTAAGGTATCTTCCCTTCCTCTTTTCTATCGCTACTTCTTCCATCGCTGCTCTGATGAGTTGGCGAGTTGCATCCTTGCCCCACTGCCGAGGCCGCGTACCACTCGCCAAGCAGCCTCATCTCACAGGTACTGGGTGGAGATTTGTAGCTTGCAGAGTGGTTGGTGCAGCGATTGCTTCTTCTCATCTACCTCCAAACTCTGGAGCTCTCTTCCTAATTCTTATGACCTATAATCCTTCAAAAAGCGGATCTATCGTCATCTCAGAGCCTAGTCCTCCATATATCTGGGTCCTCTGTACTTTTGACTGTTTTTTCTGTCTGTCGTTTTCCTTTGTGTGATATTACCTCATCTCTGCCTTGTCCTTAACCTTTTTCTTTTCCTTCATCTTGGTATTTTCTCGTGTCCGGACCTTTATTGATTAGGGCAGTTTTTACCTGTCTCGGAGTCACACATAAAAAAAAAAATCTGTATTGTTAACCACATCATATGTAATAAATTGCTCTTGAAATAAGTTACTGATGTACTGTATTAAAATTTAAATTGGCATTTTAATTCAGTGTATATATGCATATATTTTTTGAATTTAAAGTCAACCCATCCCTGAATATTTGCTTTTACCTTTATAAACATTCGATTGAATTGTTTTTGGCATCCTGCTGGCTTCACTGAGATGTGGCATCAAATTAAAATAAATAGAAATATTTATAGGAGTAATTTTGACCTAGTATTGAAAAATGGTTTAGTTTTCCAAACTGAATTTAATAAATTTGTGAAGGCAGTTTAGAACCACCTGGACTTGTTTGTTTATTATTAGAGTTTATGGATAATTTTCGAGTTTGTATTAAAGATTGGTTTGAAGTTTTATAAAAGTGATTTCACAGATATCAGTAAGTAGTTTCGAACCATTTGGACTCGTTCATTTCTCATTAAACTCTGTTGAATATGCGTACATGCTTATATGAAATAAGAACTTTTATTATGTGATGTGAGAGAATGAGAAAAATACGTCTTCCTTTTATATATTATTGGCAAGAAAGCTGTATTTCTAAATGGAAATTATGACTCACTAGCAAATTTTCTTAATATTTAACATACCATTATTATCTAAAGAAAAGCCAGATTTCGTCAATATGGATCTTAGACTTCAGCATCTGTTTATTAGAAAGTGAAATTTTGTAGAATGTGCTAATAATGAGATATGAGCTTCTAAACAAAATATGCTTTTCATACATCATTCTTAAAATCCTGAATAAAGACATTGTGAGAGAGCTATGAAAAATCCAAAACTTTTCCACATCTTTGTCAAATGGAAATGAAAGGTCAAAGAATAAATTTTAAATTTGGAGTGGGTAGATGGTAGCAGGAAGCATAAATTTCAGATTTTTTCTGGGAGGATGCGACTTGATATTACCAAATAGATTTTATGTTTTGAAAAGTATATTTTTATAAAGGTGATGATGAATTACAAAATCCTTGGTTGTTGAAGTGTGATGGGTGAAAGAAACCATAATCTGACGTGTGAATATATCAGTTCCTTTTAAGTGAGTGAGACTAATATTCTCTACTATGCGCATTTTCAAAATTTTGGAGACCTCTTCCAACAACATACAGTAAGTGTTCATGTCGGGTTAAGGCCGATACACATGTCATGTATTTGTTGTATAGCGAGGGAGGCAAAACTGATATTGTTGGGGCATGTGCTGAGGAGGAATGAGGAATATGTGCTGAGGAGGGAGCTGCCAGGTAGGACAGAGAGAGGTAGGCCAAAGAGGATTGTTTTTGGATGTGGTGAAAGAAGACATGAGGGTGTGTGCTGTGACACAGGGGATATGGCTATATGGAAACAATTGATCTGCTGTAGCGACCTCCTAATGGTAGAAACCAAAAGATCTGACTTACACTTCTTGCAAATGCTCTTAACATAATGTATATGTATTGGTCTCTCGTAATTGTAAAATAATAATACATGTCATTGTAGATTTACTTGCAGCCAAAGTGATAGTTATTGCATCTTACAATTAAGTAAAATACATAACTTTTTAAAAAGTCTTGAAGAATAGTGAATCTGAGTTTTATATACAAGTTACAGTTCTAAACTGTATACATGGTGCTTTGTATAATGTTTTGAGAAGACTTAAATGTATGATATGTATAAAGACATAACACATGATTTGAGAAGGGGAACAGTATGGATGCATCTGCTGTTGATACTAATGACTGAGAACATGATGATGTTAGTGTTTTAAAGAAGACTGCTTCTAGATGTTAAGTTAATATTTTTAAATCGATGTTTCTTTTGATGGATTATGTATAATCTCTGTTGACATTTGAGTATTTTAGGGGTTATGCCATGTAAGCAAGGTATTTTTACTTGGTGGGCCTTTAGTCACAGTTTTTAATTTTTTCCTTTTTTCCTCCCTTCTGGGTTAGGAATTACCTTGCTGTAGGTATACAATTTTCTAGGTCGTGTTGGTATTAAAGAGTAGTGATCATCCAGAAGGGTCTAAGGTATTACTTGTATGGGACAGGTATTATCTAATGGGAGAGGAATTACCTAGACCGGAGAGGGATTATCTATATGGGTGAGGTAGGACTATGTTGTGGCTTATACTGTTTTTCAATTCCAATAAAACTTCAGAAGTACAGAACAAATAGAACTTGCTCTTTTGATATCTTAGTGAAACATCATATTTCTTTCTCATTGCAGCTGTTATAAGGGCAAAAGGCCCATTTTGCTAGTATTCAAGTCTTATGAAAGGAAGGAAAATAATTAGATATAATTAGAATGGTGTTTTATTTGGCACTGAGTGAAGAATTTCTATGAGGACAGTAGAGCTTGTGTTAGGTTAGGGAATGAAGTGAGTTGGTTTCCAGTGAGTGTGGGATTGAGACAGGGATGTGTGATGTCACCATGGCTGTTCAATTTGTATATTGATAGCGTCATAAGAGAGGTGAATGAGCGAGTGCGTGGTCGAGGTTTGAGAATGGTAGATGGGGATGATAACGAGTGGGAGCTGAATCTGTTGTTGTTTGCAGATGATACTGTGGTGGTGGCAGATTCAGAGGAGAAGCTGTGTCAGTTAGTGTCAGAATTTGGAATGGTGTGTGAGAGAAGGAAGTTGTGAGTGAATGTGGGAAAGAGTAAGGTTATGAGGTGTACAAGAAATGAGGATGGTGCTGGTATGAATGTTATGTTGAATGGAGAGACTCTTTAGGAAGTTGATCAGGTTAAGTATTTAGGCTCGGTTATAACTGCAACTGGTGGAGTGGAAGCAGATGTGTGTCACAGAGTGAATGAAGGATGTAAAGTGTTCGATGTGTTGAAAGGAGTGATGAAGAATAGAGGGTTGGAAATTAATGTTAAGAAAGTTTTTTTTATGAGAAAGTGGTTCGGCCATCTGTGATGTATGGATCAGAGTTATGGGGTATGAAAGTAAGTGAGAGACAGAAACTAAATGTGTTTGAGATGAAATGCCTGAGGAGTATGATTGGTGTATCTTGGTTGGATAGGGTTAGGAATGAAGTGGTGAGAGCAAGAAGGGGTGTGAGGAGAGAATTTGCAGCCAGAGTAGATATGAATGTTCTGAGATGGTTTGACCATGTGGAAAGGGTGGATGATGAAAGACTGCTGAAAAAGGTGATGAATGTGAGAGTTGATGGGAGAAATGCTAGAGTGAGGCCTAGGTTTGGGTGGATGAATGGAGTAAGGAGAGCCCTGAATAATAGCAAGATGGATGTGAAGGAAGCAAGTGAGCGTGCTAGGAATAGGAATGAGTGGCAAGCGATTGTGACACAGCTCTGATGGGCGTCTGCTGTTACCACGGGGCTGCATCTTACAGAGGTAGCCCTGTGGTAGGGGAGTTGGTGGTTATGAAGCGACACAGGTTGTGGAAGAGCCAGGAGGATGGGCTGTAGCACTCCAGCAGTGCCATCTGAGCGGTTGCTAGCTCCCTCGTCATTGCCCATAGAGCTGAGTAATCCCCTTATTGTTTTCTTTTTTTATTTCTTTTTTGATGTTGGCTACTCCCCAATTAAAGGGGGAAACAGCCAAGGTAGATAGAGTTCACAATAGTACTGGAGAATGCTCACAGGACCTCAGTAACACGGTGATTAGACCACATGACTCAGAAAGCGATAGACCCAATTTATACCCACCATGGGTCATTAGGAAGGGCACACAGCCTTCATTCCTCAGGTCCAGCGTATCTGTGTCCACCTTCATAATGGGGATCAACAGTGATACATAATATGACAAACAGCAACAACAACAGGAAAATGTCTGCAATATAGCCAGTACTTTTTCTGTATACAGGGGGTCCTTGGTTTTATGATGTCCTCGATTTACAATGTTTCCGGGTTACAGTGCATCTCCCATAAGTTTTTAATAAATCCTTGTTTTAACCTTCGTGGTTTGCATCATAAACACGAACTTCGCACGCTGAACAGCGGAAGAATGCGTTGTCTCTTGGTATTATTATGTGCGCATATATTAGGTTCATATTGTTATTTATTTATTTATTTATTTATGTATTTGGTTATGTTTTAAAACGAGTTTGAATATATTCACAAACTTACCTACTACATGTACGTAGTCGTAAATATGAACTTCGCCCAAGGAACAGTTTATTAAACATGGTGGAAGAATGCGTCGTAACGCGTCATTAGACTGAGGAATACTGTATTGCTCAGTTCCCGCTCGTACACTATATTGTTCTCGTGTTTATTTGCTTTTCGCTTGTGTTTGCAATAGTTTTTGGCATGTATTATGCCTCCCAAGTGTATAGAAGAGTCTTCTGATGGCAGTGCTTCGAAGAAAATGAAAGCAATTACCTTGGAAGTAAAATTAGATATAGTGAAACTCTTCCACAAGGGAGACTGCTACCATCATGGCTGATCACTGGGGTTAAGATGTTCGACTGTGGCAACAATCATGAAGGATAGATTGCATCCTTGAACAGGCAAAAGGCTCTGCTCCTATGAAGTCCATTGTGATTACTAAGTCGCGTAGTGACCTAAAGATCGAATTGGAAAGGTTGTTTGTACTTTGGTTGGATGACCAGCATTAACGGTGCATCCCATTGAGCTTCATTTTGATTTAAGAAAAAGCTAAACGATTGCTTAATGTTGTGAAAAGGAAAAAGAGGGAAGGAAGTGAAAGTGAAGAGTTTATAGCCATTAGGGGTTGGTTTATGTGGATTAAGGCGCGTGCTAATTTGTATAACATTAAGGTGGAAGTTGAAGCTGTTAGTGGTGATGAGAAAGCAGCTAGTGATTTTCATTGTGTGTTGGCTGTGATAATTATGGAGGGGGTTTACAGTGCTGAACACGTGTTTAATGTGGTGGATCTGGCTTGTACTGGAAGTTTATGCCTAGTCATACATACATTGCCAAGTAGGAGAAGACAGCTCCAGGCCATAAAGTCAGCAAGGAGAGACTGACTTTGCTTTTGAGGCTAATGCTGCTGGCGACTTCAGGCTGAAGCCCTTGTTTGTGTACTTGGCAGAAAATCCAAGGGCATTTGGAAGGGTTAACTGCCTATCATCTGGAAGTCGAGCAAGAAGGTTTGGGTAACCCTTCAGATTTTTCAAGGACTAATTCCTAATTCAGTAGTATATTGTGTGCCAGAAGTGGAGAGGTACTGTGCTTCCAGTGGTCTGCCCTTTCAGGTGTTGTTAGTTCTGGACAGTGCTCCTGGTCACTCTCCCCATTTGGATGACTCATCCTAATGTCATGGTGGTTTACGCTCTACCTAATACCACTGCATTGTTACAGCCAATGGATCAGGGGGTCATTGCCTCTTTCAAGGCCTACTACATCAGAAGGACAACTGCTGTGGCTCTCGGGAACTGAGAAGGACAAGAACTCTACTCTCAAGGAGTTTGGGAAGTCTTGCAGTATTCTTCAAACTGTTTAGAACATTGCTGATTCTTGGTAGGAAGGTAAACAGATGAACTTGAACGGGGTATGGAAAAACCTGTGCCCCCAGTTTGTGAATGACTTCCTTGGCAATGAGGAGACACTTTAAACTGTCACCAAGAATGTTGTTGCCCTGAGTAAGGAGCTTGAGTTGGAGGTGGGGGCTGATGATGTTACAGAGCTGCTAGAATCTCATGAAGAGGAGTTATCTGCTGAAGACTGGTGAAGCAGATGATTGAAGAGGAGAAAGAAATTCCAACCCCAGAATCAAAGAGATTTACAAACAAGGGCATGGAAGAAGGTTTGGCATTAAGGTCACCAAAGGGGTCATGAATTCTCTCCCGTGCTACAGTGAAATTTGAAAGGAGAAGATGGCATCCTTCTAGACTCACCTTGAATGTTTCTTCAAGAAGGTAGAGCCCCCACCAACAGATCCTGTACCCTGTACTTCAACTGGCTCTCCAGACTCACTTGCCCCAGTATCTCCAGCACCTGTTGCAGGTTCTCCTTCCTCTCCACACTCACCTGCTCCAGTCTCCAGCGATTGCCTATCCATCTTCCTCCTCCCTATAGGCCTGTCTCTTACTCCCTTGCAATGCCCCTCTTATTATGCAAGCCAACCACTGGAGTAAAGGTAAGCAATACCGTACCGTGTGAATATATATATATATATATATATATATATATATATATATATATATATATATATATATATATATATATATATATATATATATATATATATATATATATATATATATATATATTTTGAATTAAAAAATCAGTCACATAGCTCTAAGTACGATTTCATTCCAAATACACACTAGCAAACACAGGAGTATTTGTATTTATGAAATAAATGGCTTTATTTATTTATTTATTTATATTCAGTACTTGGTTATATTGAAGAATTATATTGAATTTAAAAAAAGTACCAAACACATAGCTGTAAATACGTTTTATTCAGACTACACACAAATGCAAAGCTAGCAAACACAGCTGTACTATATTTGTTTTTATCAAGTTAATGGCTTTATTTATATATTTATTTGTTTATATATTTGGTTATGTTGAAGAATGATATTGAATTAGAAATAAATGCCAAACTCATAGCTGTAAATGCGATTTTATTCGAAATACAGTAGTTTGTTGAGTGTCATGTAATAGTCAGTCATCATGCGGCATTAGAAGAGGGAGAAGAACCACCGCTCAGTTTATTCTTTCCCGCCGTACTGTGTCTAGTGCTTTTGTTTGCTCTCGTCGAGTTCGCTCGTTACTGACATTACTATGCCTCTCATGTATGGTAGTGATAGTTTTAATGGCAGTGCCATGGACTTAAAATTGAATTGGTAAACCATGCTGAAAAGGGAGAATCTTCTACAAACATTGGCTGCAATCTCGGATTAGCCTGTACAACCATGGCCACAATCATCAAACCACATGAGTAAAAGTACCTACAGTTTTGTATAATAGTTTAATGTTTATAAGTGTAGTTTTATTATACAGTATCTTACAATGAGAACTTATAATACAGTATTTTTTTCTATAGACTATCTACTGTAATGTATGTTTTTTTGCCTCTCCAGACTCACCTGTCCCAGTCTCCTCAGCAGCTGCCTCTCAGGCTTCCTCCTAATAATTCAATCTCCCCCTCCCTATGCAAGCAAACCACATGAGTAAAACAATACAGTACCTACAGTTTTGTACTATGGAGTTTTGTTGTAGTGTAATACAGTACAGATATTTTTATGTTTATAAGAGTAGTGTTATTATACAGTACCTGTATCTTACTATGAACACTTTATTTATATAGATTAATGTTAATTTAAAGGGTAAGGAATATTATTAAGATTAGTTTTGATATTTTTTTATCATAGATTGAATTAAGGTGGATTCTGACTTATGTCAAAATCTGCTTTAAGTCAGCTGTCAGGAATGGAACCCTGACGTTTAACGAGGACCCCCTGTATATATATATATATATATATATATATATATATATATATATATATATATATATATATATATATATATATATATATATATATATATATTTATATATATATATATATATATATATATATATATATATATATATATATATATATATATATATATATGAGGATAGGTTAAGTTAAACTTTTCGTGTGACACTTTTTCCATGACTTTTTTTTTTACCAGGATTTGATGGAAAATACTAGTGTGGCACCATGGTAGGAGGTAGCGAATTCTTGGCCCTTATTGTAGAAGCTGTAGTTCAAGAAACATATTTATAATTTCTTGTTACTGCTTTTATAGAGAAAAAGATTTGGTCCTAGAGTTAAAATAGGTGGTTTTGCTTTCATTGCAGGGGCATGTGGTGGGGGATCATGGGGAGGCTGATGTAGCAAGGGTTAGGGGCTATCTGTGTACATTCTGTGGAACGCACATCAGGCGCAGTGACAACTATCACAGACACATGAGAAAGCATTCTGGGGAGACGCGCTTCTTGTGTTCGGCCTGCTTGAAACCGTTCTCCCGATCAGACGCTCTTAATGTACACATGTTGAAACGTCATCCAGATTATAAAGACAGTCTTTAACTATTATGTTGATGTCGATGGAAAAGGATAATTATCGAATAATTTTGATGAAAGGATTATATCTTAACTTATTCTCCAACTAATTTCTTCTTTAATTTCATCTTAACATATTGAAAGCATTTTTTTTTTTACTTTATTTCATTCACGTTTAAAGATTATTATTTATTTTAATGATATAAGTGTACTTATTACAGTGATGTGTAATAGTAGTACAACAGTGTAATTCTATTTAAGATTACAGTAGTAGCACAACAAAGTAATTTTGTCTAAAATTCTCAGTCATAGCATGTACCATAGTTGCTTTAATTATAACGTGCCATGTGTAATTATCTGTAATAGCTGTAAATTATTATTTGTATTATTATTATTATTATTATTATAATTATTATTGATATAGCAGTGCATTGCAATTTTGTATTTTAAAATATTTCCGATTTTTTTTACTTCCAACTGTTGGGATTTGAATCTGGAACCTGTAGAAGTGGAGCCTAGTGGTTCAGTACACTAAGCAGTGGACTTCTGTTTTACAGATCCGAGGTTCGAATCTTGACAGTAGGAAGTAAACTTTTGGAATCATTATTATTATCATTAATATTATTTTTATTAATATTATTATTATTATTATTATTATTATTATTATTATTATTATTATTATTATTATTATTATTACTACTACAGGCATTCATGTAAACTGTGGGATATGGTGCAATTTATTATTGAAATACATATATGAATCGCAGAAAGATATTAACCATGTTTATTACACCATTCTTTGTAGGATGTATTTAAATGGAATAGGAAGGTAGAGAACACTTTGTTTCTCTATTCCTGAAATTTTCTTGTTGAGAGACAGCCAAGTGTGAAGTGGAGGGGGAGATCAAGCTGGAAAAGTTTAATTTTTTATTCTATGAAATGTTCCTTTTCTGGGTTGTGACAACCTTGCTGGTGCTTGCATCAATTGACATTGTTGAAATTAATATTAACAATTAATATATTATTGTTATTATTATTATTACTATAATTACAATTATAAATATTATTATTATTATTATTACTATAATTACAATTATAAATATCATTATTATTATTATTATTTCTATTATTGTTATTATAATTATTCCAGTATTATAAATCTGCTGTGTATGACCAGCTTTAAGGGTTAAGACTCGGAGATAGTTTTGCCTTCATAATACAGTGTTCCCTCGCTATATTGCGGTTCACCTATCGCGAAGTCAGTGTATCGCAAATTTTTTTGGCCAAAAAAAAAAAATAAAAAATAAAATAAATGATTGTGACACCAGGACTGGCCGAAAATAATAAAATAAAACGGCTTTTATCAGGCCTGGACACAAAGAATACATAAAGTAAAGAGAAACAGAGATGGAGAGTGTAATGACCTGTCAGATATTAAGGGATTATAAAAGATGTGTAATGAATATCCAATTCTCTGCTGGGTTTTAATATACCTCTGCATTACTTTCAGGATGTCTATTCCAAAAATTCTCCTTAGATATTATTATTATTGGCGACAATAATTTTCTTTTGATGATGATTGTGGAGATTATTATTATTATTATTATTAACATTATTATTATTGTTATTATTATTATTATTGTTATTAAGGGCTCATCATTGTTTGTACATCTGTTGGTTTATTTACTTTAATAACTGTGTACAGTGCCCCTCCCTACTTGGCTGGGACAAAGGGAGTTTGGGGGGTTGGGTAGAATAGAATGTTGGAGAGTGAGAAAGAGAGAGAGATGCATCCTTTTAAAGTTCCATCAGGAAATGAAGACAGAGAGTGAATTTAAAATGGAGGGAACTTTATTATTAGACTCTCTCTCTCTCTCTCTCTCTCTCTCTCTCTCTCTCTCTCTCTCTCTCTCTCTCTCTCTCTCTCTCTCTCTCTCTCTCTCTCTCTCTCTCTCCTCTCTCTCTCTCTCTCTCTCTCTCTCTCTCTCTCTCTCTCTCTCTCTCTCTCTCTCTCTCTCTCTCTCTCTCTCTCTCTCTCTCTCTCTCTCTCTCTCTCTCTCTCGCTTTTTTGGGGTTTATCTAATTTTCAAGATGATATTATTATTAACATTACTTGGTTCTAAACATTATTCTATCTATCTGCACGAAATCTTAACATAACTAGTGTCAGCTGAGAAAAAAAAAACTTACACAATTCGTTCAAAGAAAACGTATTTCATACTGTATTTATGGGAAACTTAAATTAAATATATATATTCTCTACACGCTATTTCCCTGACGATATTATATTGAAAATTTGTTTTCTGAGAGAGAGAGAGAGAAACATCTTTAATTACCTCTTGTTCATTCAACCAAAACGACATTATATATTGTAAAAATAATGGTTTAATGACAAATTCGTAATAGTAATAATAATAATCATCATAATAATCTCCACAATCATCATAAAAGGAAAATTATTGTCGCCAATCATAATAATAATAATAATAATAAAAAGATTTAAGGAGAGTTTTTGTAATAGACATCATGAAAGTAATGCAGAGGTATATTAAAACCCAGCAGAGAATTAGATATTTATTACACATCTTTTATAATCCCTTCTCATCTGACAGGTCATTACCCTCTTCATCTCTGTTTCTCTCTACTTTATGTATTCTTCATACCCAGGCCTGATAAAGGCAGTTTTATTTTATTATTTTTTGTGCCGTCCTGGTGTCACAATCATTGTTTAAAAAAAAATATAATATTTTTTTTAATATGGCGCTCCTACTTTGCGGTTTTTCACCTATTGCGGCCGGTCCCAGAACCGAACCCCCACAATAAATGAGGGAACACTGTATATGTTTTTCTAAGACTTTATTTGAAAGAAAACAAAAAAGTTTCTTCAGAGGGCTTTGGTAACAATTTTGCATGAGAGACTCTTATTATTATTTTGATTATTATTATTATTATTATTATTGTTAATATTGTAGAAACTATTATTATTATTATTATTATTGTTAATATTGTAGAAACTATTATTATTATTATTATTATTGTTTTTATTATTATTATTATTACTGGAGCTTTCCATATTGTTGTATATTTATCCATACAGAATAATTTTGATATGTAGAGAGAGAGGGTCCTCTATTTACAAAAGGGTTCCCATCCTAACACCTTTTGTAATCCGATTTTCATCATAAGTCGGAAATCACCTGAATACGATCCTAGGTCCCCCACCTATGCTAAAAATAAATAATCTAAAACATAGAAAAGTAAATAAATGTGCACTATACAGTATTGTTTACCTTTATTCGCGTAATCTAAGACAAAAATCCGAAAAGTACACTATGCAGTATTGCTTACCTTTACTTGTGTGCTTGGCTTGCACACTGGAAAGGGAATTGCAAGGAAGGGAGAGACAGACAGGTTTATAAGGAGGAGGAAACTGGAGAGGCAGGAGCTGAAGAGACTGGGGCAGGTGAGTCTATAGAGGAGCTGAGGTAGAAAGTACAGGATCTGCTGGTGGGGGCTATACCTTCACGAAGAATTGGTCGAGGCAAGTTTGGAAGGATGCCCTCTTCTTCTCCTTCCAAATTTCCTTGTAGCACCACAGGCAATCCATGACCCTTCTGGTGACTTTAGTGTACCCGGCAGTGTTGGGGTTGTGTGACACATGCTTTGTCAACCCTTCCACTATCAGGGCCAATGATTCTTCCAATTCCCTGGTTGTAAATCTCTCAGGATCTGGGCTTTGTATTTCTTTATCCTCTTCAACCATCTGCTTCTCAAGTTGAATGAGTTCCTCAGTAGATAACTCCTCTCCATGAGGTTCCATCAGCTCTGTTACATCATAAGGTTCCACCTCCAATTTAAGCTCCTTACTCAGGGCAACAACATTCTTGGTGACAGCCTCAACTGGGTCCTCAAAGCCTCGGAAGTCATTCACAAAATAGGGGCACACTTTCTTCCATACCCCATACAAGTTTGTCTGTTTCACTTTCTCCCAAGCATCAGCAATATTCTTCACAACGTGAAGAATATTGCAAGACTTCCAGAAGTCCTTGAGAGTCAAGTTCGTGTCCTTCTTAGTTGCCATGAGCACCATAGCAATTGTCCTTCTGAGGTAGTAGGCCTTGAACGAGGCAGTGACCCTGTGATCCATTGGCTGTAACATTGCAGTGGTATTAGGTGGAAGATAAACCATCTTGACATTAAGATGAAAGACATCCAAATGGGGAGGGTGACTAGGGGCATTTTCCAACAATAGCAACAGCTTAAAGGGCAGACTCTTTTAAGCACAGTTCCTCTCCACTTCAGGCACAAATTGGTTGCTGAACCAGTCCTCAAATATCTGAAGGGTTATCCAAGTCTCATTGTTTGATTTCTTGACAACTGGCAGTTAACCCTTCCAAACGCCCTTGAGTGCCCTTGCATTTCCTGCCTAGTAAACCAACAAGGGCTTCAGCTTACAGTCTCTAGCAGCATTAGCCCCTAAAAGCAAAGTCAGTCTCTCCTTGCTGAGTTTATGGCCTGGTGCTGTCTTCTCCCCCATGGCAATGTACGTACGACTAGGCATACGCTTCCAGAACAAGCCAGGCTCATCCACGTTAAATACTTGTTTGGCACGGTAACCCCCCTCCTTAATTATTTCTGCTAACACTTGGAAACCCTCTCGCTGATTCCTCATCACCACTAGCAGTTTCACCTTGCACCCTTATGTTATGTAAATTATCACGAGCCTTTAAACAATTAAACCAACTCCTATTGGCTGAAAATTCTTCACTTTCACTCCCTTCCCACTTTTCTCTTTTCAAGGTTTCGAACAGTATTTTAACCTTTTCTTGTATTATTATGAGGCTCACTGGGATATGCCATCGATACTGGTCTTCGAGCCAAAGCGCTAGCAATCTCTCCTTCTCAATCATAAGGCTACTACGCTGCTTAGCAATCATATTGGTCATCATAGGAGTAGAGCCTTTTGCATGTTCACAGATGCGATCTTTGTCTTTGATAATCGTCGCCACGGTCATACTGGCTAATCCGAGTATGCGGCAGTGTTTGTAATAGTTTCTCCCTTTTCTGAGTGTTTTACTATTTCCACTTTAATTTCCATGGTGATGGTATTTCTTTTCTTTGTAGCACTGCCATCAAAACTACGCTTGTGATACATAGTATAGTCAGTACGAGTGAATTGACTGAGAGAGAGCAGATGAACGCTAGGCAGAATATGGTGGCGAGAGTAAACTGAGCGGTGTTTTTCTTCCTCCTCCAATGCCACGTAATGCTGTATTCTTTGACGATGCTCAACAAAGTATTTCGCATAAAATCGTATTTACAGCTATATATTGGGAATTTTATTTTAATTTAGTATAATCCTTCAATATAACCAAATACATTAATGAATAAATAAATAAAGCCTTCAACTTGATATATACGAATACAGCTGTGCTGCTGTGTACAGTGATCTTACTGGATCGCGTTTCTTGGTTCGCGTTTTCACTGTACCACTTTTATTTTTTGGCAAATTATTATTTTATTTTTTTGGGCATATGCAAAAATATTAAAATATTAAAAAAATAAAAATTTTCAGTATTTTCATTTTTTTATTGAAAAAACATATTTCATTATCTAATTGATAAAAAAAAATTTATTTCCCAGCGTACAAATAATAAAACAGTAAAAAATAGTAAAAAACATAAATTTAGATATATGTACGTACAGTATAACTCACAGTATTACATCATGCGAAATAGTGTCCGATAGCGTACAATGTATTGGGGTTGCAGCTACGTGAGCTAGCATATATATTTATATTTCCAATAGTTTCATGATTTTATTGATAAAAAAACGTATTTCTTAGCCTAAGAATAATAAAACAGTAAAAAACATAAATACTAACAGTATTGCAACATGTAAAATACGATACCGCCATCAGCGTTTTGGACAAAGTCTCGTTCAATCTAACTCACGTATGCGCAGTTCACGTTGTGCTTATTAATATGTTTTGCTAGTGATTATTTTACTCGCATATTTTAACCTTTGCAATGCCTCCCAAGCATCCTTCATCTTCTAAGGCTTCTTGTAGTGAGCCTAAGCGGCAAAGGAAAATGTTAACCATAACAGATAAGGTAAGTTTACCTATCACGTACATATAAATTTACGTTGCATGGTGTTATTTATAAAGTAAAGGGTGGTTTTTTAACAGTGCAGGGAGGGTTTATACAGTAAGCATAAAAATAATTGTAAAATACCTATGTACATGAGTATGTCATATAAATTTACGCTTGCATGCTGTTATTTATGAAGTAAAGGGTGGTTTGTTAACAGTACAGGGAGGGTTTATACAGTTTATACAGTGTAAACGTAAAAATAAATTAAAATATCTATGGTCATATAGGCTGATCCTACTCCGCGATTTTCCTGTCTCGTGCCGGGTCCCGGAACCGAACCCTCACGATAATGGAAGGAACACTGTATTCTTTGCCTTGCTCACAAACTGTTTAGCGTGTGCGGTTTGAATTTACTGCACCCGCCAGGTTGGTAAAAAATTTTATTAATAATTTATTAATTATTTATTGGCCTTCGATGTAACTCGGAACAACGTTCTACAGGTCCCCGTGTATATATATATATATATATATATATATATATATATATATATATATATATATATATATATATATATATATATATATATATATATATATATATATATATATATATATATATATATATATATATATATATATATATATATATATATATATATATATATATATATATATATATATATATATATATATATATATATATATATATATATATAGTGCTCCCTCATTTATTGCAGGGGTTTGGTTCCGGGACCCGCCACGATACGTGAAAAATCGCAAAGTAGGAGCACCATATTTATTATAGGTATTTTACATTTATTTTTACCTTTACTGTATAAATCCTCCCTGCACTGTTAACAAACCACCATGTACTTTATTAATAAAAGCACACAAGCGTAAATTTATATGAATGTGATATTATGAAGATTGAAAAAAGGATTAAGAACAAACAGCAAGCAAACGTTCGATATAATATCGTCAGGTAAATAACATGTAGAAAATATATATATTTCATTTAAGTTTCCAAGTACAGTACGATATACTTTTCTTTAACGAATTGTATGCGTTTTCTATTTCTCTCAGCTGACTTTATTTACGTTAAGATTTCGTGCAGCATGGTCGATAGATAGAATAATGTTTAGAACCAAGGAATATTAATAATACTATAATCTTGAAAACTAGATAAACCCCAATTAGGGTGAGTAAATATATATTTTACTAGGAAGATATTGTGCCTGAATAAGTATCAGCTGATACGGAAGCGGCAAAACGTTTTAGTTAGAGGTTCGTTCTTCCGCATCCTCCTCCTCTTCTACCGCTTTATGCGATCGAATATTATGAAGAGGATTGAAAAAAAGCATTAAGAGCAAACAGCAAACAAACTTGCGACATAATACTGTCAGGGAAATAGCGTGCGAGGGTGTATCAGCTGATACCGAAGCGCCAAAACGTTTGCAGATAGAGATTTGTTCTCCAGCATCCTCCTCCTCTTCTATTGCTTAATACGATCAAATATTATGAAAAGAACTGAAAGAAAAGCATTAAGAAGAAGCAGGAAACAAACTTTTGATATAATATCGTCAGAGAAATAGCGTCCGAGGGTGTATCAGCTAATATGGAAGCGCTAAAACGTTTAAATATAGAGGTTCGTTCTCCCGCATCCTCCTTCTCTTCTACCGCTTAATGCGATTGAATATTATGAAGAGAATTGAAAAAGAGCATTAAGAACACGCAGCAAACAAACTTTCGATATAATATCGTCAGGGAAATAGCATGTGGAGAATATGTATTTATATTTCATTTAAGTTTCCCATGTACAGTACGATATATGTTTTCTTTGTAATGAATTGTATAGTTTTCTTTTTTTCTCAACTGAGTTTGTTTACCTTAAGATTTCGTGAAATATGATTGATATGTAAAGAAGATAGAATAATGTTTAGAACCAAGGAATATTATTACTATAATCTTGAAAATTAGATAAACCCCTAATATGGTGAGTAAATAAATATTTTATGAGTAAGATATTGTGCTTGAATAGTGATAATAAGCATCAGCTGATACGGAAGCAGCAAAACGTTTTGGTTAGAGCTTCGTTCTCCCGCATCCTCCTCCTCTTCTACCGACTTAATGAGAATAATTAGTTCTTAACTTAGAGAACAGAGAAGTCGATATCAGTTTACATATAGAGAGGTCAGTGTTTAGGGAAATTGCATTAAATCATTAAGATTAGTTTATGTGTGAGCAGCACCTATTTGTCCAAAAGAAAACTATATAGATTGCCTTTGAAAGCTGCAAAGGAAGATGCATTTTTAAGATAGCTCATCTCACCAGCTACACTGAATATTCTTGGATATTCATTACACATCTTTTATAATCCCTTCACATCTGACAAGTCATTACACTCTCCATCTCTGTTTCTCTCTGCTTTATGTATTCTTCGTGCCCAGGCCCAATAAAGGCTGTTTTATTTATTTATTTTTTGGCCCGTCCTGGTGTCACAATCATATATATATATATATATATATATTATTTAAAAAAAAAATCCCCCCCTTGCCAAAAAATAAAATTCGCGTGCACTAAATTCGTGGTAGGTGAATCGCGATATAGCGAGGGATTACTATATATATATATATATATATATATATATATATATATATATATATATATATATATATATATATATATATATATATATATATATATACACACAGTGTTCCTTCGATTATTGCGAAGGTTCAGTTCCGGGACCCGGCGCGAGACAGGAATTTTACGGAGTGGGATCACCCTATATGTACATAGATATTTTAATTTATGTTTACGTTTACACTGTATAAACTGTATAAACCTTCCCTGTACTGTTAACAAACCACCCTTTACTTCATAAATAACAGCATGCAAGCCTAAATTTGTATGACATACTCATGTACATAGGTATTTTACAATTATTTTTACGTTTACTGTATAAACCCTCCCAGCACTGTTAAAAAATCACCCTTTACTTTATAAATAACAGCATGCTACGTAAGTTTATATGTACGTGATAGGTAAACTTACCGTGAATGGGGTGGTAATGAGTTTGTAGATGCCAGAGGAAATTATTCCACAGCCAATAACAGCTTTACGGCTGTTATTCTTTGAGGCCAAAATAGAGTTTCAACTTATCTGTTATGGTTAACATCTTCCTTTGCCGCTTAGGCTCACTGCCAGAAGCCTTAGAAGATGAAGGATTCTTGGGAGGCATTGCAAAGGTTAAAATATGCGAGTAAAAAAATCACAAGCAAAACGTATTAATAAGCATAACGTGAACGGCGCACACGTGAGTTAGACTGAACGAGTGAGGCGAGACAATGGAAGCTGGTGGGAGAACCAAACTTCAATGAAAAAGGGAATCAGACCCCATGATACAGATCTCTCACTCTTTCAGCCAATAGCATTCCATGAACTATCTCACATAGGTGCGAGCCTTTGTCCGAAACGCTGATACCGGTATCGTATTTTACATGGTGCTGTACTGGTAGTATTTATGTTTTTTACTATTTTTTACTGTTTTATTATTCTTAGGCTAAGAAATAAGTTTTTTTATCAATAAAATCATGAAACTACTGGAAATTTTAATATATATATGCTAGCTCACGCAGCTGCGACCCCAACACATTGTACGCTATCGGACAGTATTTCACATGATGCAATACTGTGAGTTATATATCTAAATTTATGTTTTTTACTATTTTTTTTACTGTTTTATTAATCTTAGGCTAGGAAATACCTGTTTTATCAATAAAATAATGAAAATTTCAATATGTACTATCTCACGTAGGTGTGACCCTTTTCGTTTTTTGAAACGCTGATCCCGGTATCGTATTTTACATGGTGCAATACTGTTAGTATTTATGTTTTTACTATTTTTTACTGTTTTATTATTCTTAGGCTAAGAAATACGTTTTTTTATCAATAAAATCATGAAACTACTGGAAATTTTAATATATGCTAGCTCACGTAGGTGCGACCCTTTGCGTTTTCCGAAACGCTGATACCGGTATCATACTTTTTATGGTGCAGAGTTACATGTTCAAATTTGGTTTTTTACTATTTCTTACTGTTTTATTATTCGTAGGCTAGGAAATAAATTTTTTTTATCAGTTAAATAATGAAATTTTTTTTTCAATCAAAAAAATGAAAATAAAGATTTTAATTTTTTTTAATATTTTAATATTTTTGCATATACCCCCCCTATAAAATGCCCAAAAAAAAATTGCGGTACAGTGAATACGCGAGGCAAGAAACGTGATAGAGTGAAGATCACTGTATATATATATATATATATATATATATATATATATATATATATATATATATATATATATATATATATATATATATATATATATATATATATATATATATATATATATACAGTGTTACCCCGGTTATTCGCGTTTCTTGGTTCGCTTTCTCACTGTATTGCGTTTTATTTTTTGGATAAATTATTATTTTATTCCATGGGTATATGCAAAAATATTAAAATATTAAAAAAAAAAAATTCAGTATTTTCATTTTTTTTTATTGAAAAAAAAAATTTCATTATCTAATTGATAAAAAAAATTATTTCCCAGCCTACGAATAATAAAACAGTAAAAAATAGTAATAAACATAAATGTAGATAGATAGATAGATAGATAGATACGTTTATTGACCGCCTCTTTTGAAAAGTACTGTATAACCTTTACAAAAGGAATATTTGGTCCAAATTACAATGAATAAATACAATAGATTTTGTACAATCATCAAATAAATAGATGAATTTTAAATTAATATACATTGTACTAATAACTGAATGATATACGTACGTACAGTATAACTCACAGTATTGCATCATGCGAAATAGTGTTCGATAGCGTACAATGTATTGGGGTCGCAGCTACGTGAGCTAGCATATATATTTATATTTCCAGTAGTTTCATGATTTTATTGATAAAAAAAAAGTATTTATTAGCCTAAGAATAATAAAACAGTAAAAAATAGTAAAAAACATAAATACTAACAGTATTGCAACATGTAAAATACGATACCGCTATCAGCGTTTTGGACAAAGACTCGTTCAGTCTAACTTACGTGTGCGCCGTTCAAGATGTGCTTGTTAAACGTTTTGCTTGTGTTTGATAGCGTACAATGTATTGGGGTTGAAGCTACGTGAGCTAGCATATATATTTATATTTCCAGTAGTTTCATGATTTTATTGATAAAAAAAACGTATTTCTTATCCCAAGAATAATATAACTGTAAAAAATAGTAAAAAACATAAATGCTAACAGTATTGCAACATGTAAAATACGATACCGCTATCAGCGTTTTGGACAAAGACTCGTTCAGTCTAACATACGTGTGCGCCATTCAAGTTGTGCTTATTAAACGTTTTGCTTGTGTTCAATAGCGTACAATGTATTGGGGTCGAAGCTACGTGAGCTAGCATATATATTTATATTTCCAGTAGTTTCATGATTTTATTGATAAAAAAAACGTATTTCTTATCCCAAGAATAATATAACTGTAAAAAATAGTAAAAAACATAAATGCTAACAGTATTGCAACAGGTAAAATACGATACCGCTATCAGCGTTTCGGACAAAGGCTTCCACCATCTTCCATTGTCTCGCCTCACTCGTGTGCGCCATTCACGTTGTGCTTATTATTATTAATATGTTTTGCTTGTGATTTTTTTACTCGCATATTTTAACCTTTGCAATGCCTCCCAAGCATCCTTCATCTTCTAAGGCTTCTTGTAGTGAGCCTAAGCGGCAAAGGAAAATGGTAACCATTGTAGATAAAGTGAAACTCTTAGATATGTTGAAAGAAGGAAAAAAGTTTGTGGATGTCGGCCGCTATTTTATGTAAACGTAAATATTATTGTAAAATATGGAACCTATGTATGTCAAGTCATCATCACCTCATTCACGGTAAGTTTTCCTATCACTTTCATAAAAAAATTACATTGCTTGCTGTTATTTATAATGTAAAGGGTGTTTATTTAACAGTACAGGGAGGGTTTATACAGTGTAAGCGTAAAAATGCATTAAAATATCTATGTACATATAGGCTGATCCTACTCCGCGGATTTCCTGGTTTGCGCCGGGTCCCGGAACCGAACTACCTCGATAAGGGAGATAACACTGTATATATATATATATATATATATATATATATATATATATATATATATATATATATATATATATATATATATATATATATATATATATATATATATATATATATATATATATATATATATATATATATATATATATATATATATATATATATATATATATATACATACAGTGATCCCCCGCTGGATCGCGTTTCTTGGTTCGCGTTTTCACTGTACCACGGTTTTTTTTTTTGGCAAATTATTATTTTATTTTTTGGGTATATGCAAAAATATTAAAATATTAAAAAATAAAAATTCACAGTATTTTCATTTTTTTTATTGAAAAAAACATATTTCATTATCTAATTGATAAAATAAATTTATTTCCCAGCCTACGAATAATAAAACAGTAAAAAATAGTAAAAAACATAAATTTAGATATACGTACGTACAGTATAACTCACAGTATTGCATCATGCGAAGTAGTGTCCGATAGCGTACAATGTATTGGGATCGCAGCTATGTGAGCTAGCATATATATTTATATTTCCAGTAGTTTCATGATTTTATTGATAAAAAAAGTATTTATTAGCCTATTAATAATTAAACAGTAAAAAACATAAATACTAACAGTATTGCAACATGTAAAATACGATACCGCTATCAGCGTTTCGGACAAAGGCTCGTTCAGTCTAACTCACGTGTGCGCCGTTCACGTTGTGCTTATTAAATGTTTTGCTTGTGTTCGATAGCGTACAATGTATTGGGGTCGCAGCTACGTGAGCTAGCATATATATTTATATTTCCAGTAGTTTCATGATTTTATTGATAAAAAAACGTATTTTTTAGCCTAAGAATAATAAAACGGTAAAAAACATAAATACTAACAGTATTGCAACATGTAAAATACGATACTGCTATCAGTGTTTCGGACAAAGGCTCGTTCAGTCTAACTCACGTGTGCGCCGTTCACGTTGTGCTTATTAATACGTTTTGCTTGTGATTTTTTTACTCGCATATTTTAACCTTTGCAATGCCTCCCAAGCATCCTTCATCTTCTAAGGCTTCTTGTAGTGAGCCTAAGCGGCAAAGGAAAATGTTAACCATAACAGATAAGGTAAGTTTACCTATCACGTAAATATAAATTTACATTGCATGGTGTTATTTATAAAGTAAAGGGTGGTTTTTTAACAGTGCAGGGAGGGTTTATACAGTAAGCATAAAAATAATTGTAAAATACTTATGTACATGAGTATGTCATATAAATTTATGCTTGCATGCTGTTATTTATGAAGTAAAGGGTGCTTTGTTAACAGTACAGGGAGGGTTTATACAGTTTATACAGTGTAAACGTAAAAATAAATTAAAATATCTATGTACATATAGGCTGATCCTACTCCGCGATTTTCCTGTCTCGTGCCGGGTCCCGGAACCGAACCCTCACGATAATGGAAGGAACAATATATATATATATATATATATATATATATATATATATATATATATATATATATATATATATATATATATATATATATATATATATATATATATATATATATATATATATATATATATATATATATATATATATATATATATATATATATATATATACTTTTAGCATAGACAGAAGTGAGAACTGTACAAGAGATGTTGGGGTGGAGTGTGATCAGTGTATTGTTACTCTATGAATTGTACGTTTCTTCTTCTTTTTCTTCTCCATGTTCAACTTTAGTGCATTTCTCCATAAGGTTGCTGTTTCTTGCTAGCTCTTTCAACTTCTCCTTTCATGAGTATCCTGTTACCTTAGTCCCTTACCCTACATATCATTTGCTATATTATCCTTCCATTGGACCTTCGGTATTCTTTTTCCTCTCCTTCCTGCCACCTCCTTAACCATAACTCTCTTACACACTAGGTCTTCTCTTTGCGTTACATGGCCAAACCACTGTAATCTTCTATACTTTCAATGAAGCTTCCGTTACTTAACTGTCCCTCTGATGTAATAATTTTTAATCTTATCTCATCTTTTGACTCCACACCTGCATTTTAGCTTCTGCTTTCTAGATAGATAATGTAAAATATTGAACAGTTTATTGTATGATTCGGTTTTACGTCTTGAACTCCCTTTTTCATAGAAGTAAGGGCTAGGACGGATGCCTTCTTGCGAAGGACTTGTTTTGGCATGTGTAATCGTTACCCTGAGTATATGCCCTCTACTAACCTCAGTCTGTGACGGGGCGCGAACCCTCGACCTGCCGAGACAGAGTCGCGGACGCAACCATTTAGCCACGGAGACTACAACAGTTTATTGTATATAATATACTTTTGATTATATACATATATCAGTGAAATTATTAATAAAATGTAGATTACAGATACATTACAATCACTGCTAAAAGGTATAACAAAGAAAAGATGTTGTGCCATGTTTTATAGTTCAGAAATGTTGTGAAGAAATAAAATCCCCTAGCTAGCATCATGTTACTGCGTATGTACTGTTTGTGCAGGTTTTTAGCGTGAAAGTGAAAAAATGTTTTTTTTTTTCAATATTTGAATTCTGTTATAATAGTTATAGTTTACAGTTAACAACACTGTAGAATGCATTGCGTTGTAGTTGCAGTTAGCAACACTGTCGGATGCATTGTGTTAATTAGATAGTTGATGAATGTATGCTGTATGTCGCATATATTAGCAGTGATAGGCTGAACTTGCTCCTGAAGAATCTTTATTTCTGCAGGATTTGTATCATTGCCCTATTGAATGATTTAGTTTGTGAAGATCCTGTTTCACAGCAGACTCCACTCATCCCTGTTTTACTCAGCGTAGTTGATATGGATTATAGCATTAAGAAAAATGAAATAAAGGGACATTGAAAACAAATATTAGGATCATACATATAATGTACAAAATATTTTAAGTTGTATACATTAGAACTTGCTAAGACACTCATCTGGGGGGAAAAATGCTTAGGAGAAATAAAGAGAAAGATAAAAATACTTATTACTCTCTCTCTTCAATTAGTGAAAGAAAGATGTTGATGAACTTACCCAATTTGAGTTGGACTACACCCAGGGGTTTTCTCTTTTTATTCCAGAGGGGATCTGGTAGAGAGGCTTTACGAATTTTCTTGGGCCACAAACTAGGGTTTCCCTCTCCTTATACTTGAAAGGATATGGTAAAGAGATGTGTTACAAATTATCCTTGGATGTCGAGCTCAGAGGCTTATTAGTAACTCAATATTGAAAATATCTGCATGTATAGGGGATGGTATCTTTGTCTTGAGTCAGGCATATTTCCTTAGATGTTTTGTTTGATGTTTGGTAATGAATGAATCAAGTGTTATTGGAGTTGGTGGAGAGTTTCTATTAAGGGACTCTTCAGTGCAGTAATATTTGTTTGTGATGGATAACCTGGATAATGATGATAATAATTGTTATTGTGTACATTGGAGAAAGGAACCCAGAGAGTAATGTGCTTCATGATTAATTATACATCATTCATTTGCTTTACACTGAAAGCATTTTTGGATACCAATATGCTTTCCTGTTGTATAATTGTGCAATAGGAGAGCACATGGGAATTTTGAACACACTTTCAGTGGCAAGCGAAAGCTTGATTTTTGTAATTAATCATTAAGCGCGTTACTTTACTTGGGTTTATTTTTACCTTAATGAAGTGTTCACCGACTGCCTTATCATTAATTTATATATTCTTTCATATTAGACGCAGAGAACTTGAAGTTGTTATTAGATATTAGTTTTGCTGATTGAACTCCGAGTGCAGTACATGTAATAATACCATAAGAGCATTTGCTTTGTTACTCTCTCATTACAAGATGTCTGTAATTATTTCAGTAGTTATATTGGTATATGCAAGTCAGGATACTAAATGGATTTTTTTTTTTTATTTCTGTGAGGTGTTGAATGGATGAAATTTCTCTTTTGACCAAAGCACTAGTATCAGTGACTGCTCAGTAGTTCTGGGTGAATGTGAATCCTTGTTCACTCTGTGCTACGTATTTATATCTTTTTTAATTAAATTTTCGAGATATGAATATATAATTTTGCTTTTATTTACTTATGATATGCCTTATTTGTGTATAATAGATACGATTCAGAGTGGTTGTCCTTTGATTTTATTTTCCTTAGTGATTTTAGTGTTTTTTTAAATATCTAAAAAGATAATTTACTCTACTATCACTTTTCCATATAAGTTAATTATCACCCACTATTTTTTAGTTTAGTTTCAATATATATATATATATATATATATATATATATATATATATATATATATATATATATATATATATATATATATATATATATATATATATATATATATATATATATATATATATATATATATATTAATGATTTAAAATTTTGATAATTTATTTTGATTTTTTATTTGTTTATATAATTACACTATTAAATTTGCATAATGTTTGCAAAGAAAGAGAAGCCATTTTGAAATTGGAAAAACCAAATTAGCCCCTCTCAAACTAGAAGACTGCACTGACCCATGTTCTGGTGTCTTTTCAGAGCGTGGGCAGGCGGTTATCTGGCCGTGGGAGGGGTGAGATCCTTCATCGAAGTGTAGTCCTTGGGGCACCCACTTCTGTTGGTGGTGGTAATGGAAGATCTGAGGTTGAGGGAGGAGAGGGAGGTAATGGCTTAGGTGGCAGTAGTAGTGGGAGTAACCAAATGGAAATGGGTTTCATTGGTCAGTCCAGCAGAAGAGATCCTAATGCAGGTATTGGCGGAGTAAGACGCAAATGGAAATTTGGCTGTTCGTACTGCAGCAAGTCTTTTCCAACGCGATGGGGGCTCGACCGCCACACTAGAACGCATACAGGAGAGAAACCTTACACATGTCACATTTGCCATAGGAATTTTAACGAGCAGTCCAATTACCAACGCCATTTCAGGAGACACTTTCTGAACAATTGATAATGAATTTCATGATATAGTGAACCAGACTATTTGTTAACTAGAATGTATTTACTAATCAGTGGTTCCACATATTACGCAGCCAGTTGGTTCCTTAGCTTCCCTCTTGCTCTATTCAAAGACTGTGTATGTTTAAGACCTTTACAGAAAAGTGCCTACTTGCATGTAACCAATTTTCAACCTCCTTTATGCTGTAAATCTTCCCATCAGTACTGTACTGCACTTAAAACTTAAGTAATAAAGTTCAAATTCTATATGAAAGCAGTACAGCAGTTACAGTATATTTTTTAGGGAGAAATTTCAGGCTTATTTTTTGTTTTCCTATCACGTATGTTCAAAATCACACTATGTAAAACTGTGTAAGATGTGGGTCCACTTTATATAATATATATAAAGCAGAGAAACTATATACATGTAGCACATACAATATTTGTTTGTGGATTAAATATATACAATTTGTTATAACATAATTATGTTGATGGAATATATATAAAATTATATTTACTGTCGTCGTCTTAAAATAAAGTATAAATTGTTTGAAAATGTTTTCTTAATATTCTAGAAAGCTTCTGTATCTTTGTTCAATATTATTATTATTATTATTATATTTTTATAATCCATAAAGCTCTATCTTTACTCATTATTATTATTATTATTATTGTTATTATTATTATTATTGTTATTTACAATAAGCAACCACAATAATGTGGACTGCAAATGAAGGTTTTCCAATAAAACCCCAAAATGGTATGAGTATATATAGTATGTGTTTAGTGTACAGTAAATTGACCTCTTGAATCTTGGAGACTACTGCCTCCATTGCCTACTACCCCAATATTAGGGAGAAGTCTTCAGTAGTTTATGAATCAATTTACTATACCATAAATACTTGCTGTTTATACTTATACTTTTTGGGGGTTATATTGGCCAACCTTCATTATTATTATTATTATTATTATAATTATTATTATTATTGTTATTATTATTATTACGGTATTTTTATTTATAGCATGAACTACTTGTTCATTAGTCCTAATGAATCTAATTTGCTGTTGGTCATATTGGTCTTATTTAAAGCATTTTTTATGTAATATATATACAGTGTTCCCCTGGTTATTCGCGTTTCTTGGTTTGCGTTCTCACTGTATCGCGTTTTTTTTTTATAAATTATTATTTTATATTATGGGTATATGCAAAAATATTAAAATATAAAAAAAAAATTTCTCAGTATTTAAATTTTTTTTATTGAAAAAAAAAAAAACATATTTCATTATCTAATTGATAAAAATAATTTATTTCCCAGCCTACGAATAATAGAACAGTAAAAAATAGTAAAAAACATAAATTTAGATAGATCGATAGATACGTTTATTGACCACCTCTTTTGAAAAGTACAGTATAATCTTTACAAAAGGAATATTTGGTCCAAATTGCAATGAATAAATACAATAAATTTTGGACAATCATCAAATAAGTAAATGAATTTTAAATTAATATACATTGTACTAATACCTGAATGATATACGTACGTACAGTATAACTCACATTATTGCATCATGCGAAATAGTGTTCGATAGCGTATAATGTATTGGAGTCGCAGCTACGTGAGCTAGCATATATATTTATATTTCCAGTAGTTTCATGATTTTATTGATAAAAAAACGTATTTATTAGCCTAAGAATAATAAAACAGTAAAAAATAGTAAAAAACATAAATACTAACAGTATTGCAACATGTAAAATACGATACCGCTATCAGCGTTTTGCACAAAGACTTGTTCAGTCTAACTTACGTGTGCACTGTTCACGTTGTGCTTATTAAACGTTTTGCTTGTGTTCAATAGCGTACAATGTACTGGGGTCACAGCTACCTGTGCTAGCATATATATTTGTATTTCCAGTAGTTTCATGATTTTATTGATAAAAAAACGTATTTCTTAGCCTAAGAATAATAAAAGAGTAAAAAATAGTAAAAATCATAAATACTAACAGTATTGCAACATGTAAAATACGATACCGCTATCAGCGTTTCGGACAAAGGCATCCACCCTCTTCCATTGTCTCGCCTCACTCGTGTGCGCCATTCACGTTATGCTTATTATTATTAATATGTTTTGCTTGTGATTTTTTTACTCTCATATTTTAACCTTTGCAATGCCTCCCAAGCATCCTTCATCTTCTAAGGCTTCTTGTAGTGAGCCTAAGCAGCAAAGGAAACTGTTAACCATTGTAGATAAAGTGTAACTCTTAGATATGTAGAAAGAAGGAAACAAGTTTGTGGATGTCGGCCGCTATTTTACGTAAATGTAAAAATTATTGTAAAATACTGTACCTATGTATGTCAAGTCATCATCACCTCATTCACGGTAAGTTTTCCTATCACTTTCATAAAATATTACGTTGCTTGCTGTTATTTATAATGTAAAGGGTGCTTTTTTAACAGTACAGGGAGGGTTTATACAGTGTAAGCGTAAAAATATATTAAAATATCTATGTACATATAGGCTGATCCTACACTGCGGATTTCCTGGTTCGCGCTGGTTCCTGTATATATATATATATATATATATATATATATATTATATTATATATATTATAATATATATATATATAATATATATATATATTTATATATATATCAGTGATCCTTCGCTCTATCGCGTTTCTTCCCTCGTGAATTCACTGTATCACAATTTTTTTTTTTAATGCAAAAATATTAAAATATTAAAAAAATAAAAAAAATTCAGTATTTATTTTTTTATTGAAAAAAAAATTCATTATTTAATTGATAAAAAAGATTTATTTCCCAGCCTAGGAATAATAAAGCAGTAAGAAATAGTAAAAAAAAACATAAATTTGAACATGTAACTCTGCACCATAGAAAGTACGATACCGGTATCAGGTCGCATCTACGTGAGCTAGCAAATATTAAAATTTCCAGTAGTTTCATGATTTTATTGATAAAAAAACGTATTTCTTAGCCTAAGAATAATAAAACAGTAAAAAATAGTAAAAAAAATAAATACTAACAGTATTCCACCATGTAAAATACGATACCGGTATCAGCGTTTCGGAAAACGAAAAGGGTCGCACCTACGTGAGCTAGTACATATTGAAATTCTCATTATTTTATTGATAAAACAAGTATTTCTTAGCCTAAGAGTAATAAAACAGTAAAAAATAGTAAAAAACACAAATTTAGATATATAACTCACAGTATTGCATCATGTGAAATACTGTCAGATAGCGTACAATGTATTGGGGTCGCACCTACGTGAGCCAGCATATATATTAAAATATCCAGTAGTTTCATGATTTTATTGATAAAAAAGCGTATTTCTTAGCCTAAAAATAGTAAAACAGTATAAAATAGTAAGAAGCATAAATACTAACAGTATTGCACCATGTAAAATACGATACTGGTATCAGCGTTTCGGACAAAGGCTCGCACCTACGTGAGATAGTTCATGGAATGCTATTGGCTGAAAGAGTGAGAGATCTGTATCATGGGTCTGATTGGCTTTTTCATTGAAGTTTGGTTCTCCCACCATCTTCCATTGTCTCGCCTCACTCGTTCAGTCTAACTCACGTGTGTACCATTCACGTTCTGCTTATTAATACGTTTTGCTTGTGATTTTTTTACTCGCATATTTTAACCTTTGCGATGCCTCCCAAGCATCCTTCATCTTCTAAGGCTTCTGGTAGTGAGCCTAAGCGGCAAAGGAAGATGTTAACCATAACAGATAAGGTGAAACTCTTAGATATGTTGAAAGAAGGAAAAAGGTTTACGGATGTCGGCCGCTATTTTGGCCTCAATGAATAACAGCCGTAAAGCTGTTATTGGCTGCGGAATAATTTCCTCTGGCGTCTACAAACTCATTACCACCTCATTCACGGTAAGTTTACCTATCACGTACATATAAATTTACGCTGCATGCTGTTATTTATAAAGTAAAGGGTGGTTTTTTAACAGTACTGGGAGGGTTTATACAGTAAACGTAAAAATAATTGTAAAATACCTATGTACATATCTATCACTTTCATATAAATTTACTCTTGCATGCTGTTATTTATGAAGTAAAAGGTGATTTGTTAACAGTACAGGAAGGGTTTATACAGTTTATACAGTGTAAGCGTAAAAATATATTAAGATATCTATGTACATATAGGCTGATCCTACTTCGCGAAAATTCCTGTCTCGCGCCGGGTCCCGGAACCGAACTTTTGCGATAAACGAAGGAACACTATATATATATATATATATATATATATATATATATATATATATATATATATATATATATATATATATATATATATATATATATATATATATATATATATATATATATAGTAACCCCTTGCTATATCGTGGTTCACCTATCGAGAATTCAGTGCATTGCGGATTTTGTTTGGCCCCCCAATTTTTATTTATTTATTTTTATTAATTATAGATGATTGTGACATCAGGATGGGTAAAAAAATGATAAAATAAAACGGCCTTTATCAGGCTGTAAAGAGAAACAGAGATGGAGAGTGTAACGACCTGTCAGATATGAAGGGATTATAAAAGATGTGTAATGAATACCCAATTCAATTCTCTGCAGGGTTTTAATATACCTCTGCATTACTTTCATGATGTCTATTCCAAAAATTCTCCTTGGATCTTATTATTATTATTATTATTATTATTATTATTATTATTATTATTATTATTATTATTATCTTTATTATTATTATTATTATTATTGGCGACATTAATTTTCCTTTGATTATGATTGTGGAGATTATTATCATTATTATTATTATTATTATTTATATTATTGTTATTGTTATTGTTATTAAGGGCTCATCATTGTTTGTGCGTCTGTTTGTTTATTTACTTTAATAACTGTGTACAGTACCCCTCCCTAGCTGGCTGGGACAAAGAGATTGTGGGGGGTTGGGTAGAGTAGAATGTTGGAGAGAGAGAGAGAGAGTGAGAGATGCATCCTTTTAAAGTTCCATCAGGAAATGAAGACAGAGAGTGAATTTAAAATGGAGGGAAGTTTATTATTAGATTTTCTCTCTCTCTCTCTCTCTCTCTCTCTCTCTCTCTCTCTCTCTCTCTCTCTCTCTCTCTCTTTCTCTCTCTCTCTCTCTCACTTTGTATGGGGTTTATCTAATTTTCAAGATTATAGTATTATTAATATTCCTTGGTTCTAAACACTATTCTAACTGCACAAAATCTTTAACATAAATTGTGTCAACTGAGAGAAAAAGAAAACGTATACAATTCATTCAAAGAAAACGTATATCATACTGTATTCATGGGAAACTTAAATTAAATACCTGTAAAAAAAAATATATATATATATATATATATATATATATATATATATATATATATATATATATATATATATATATATATATATATATATATATACACACTGTTGCCTCACTTATCGCGGTAGTTCGGTTCCGGGACCCGGCGCGAACCAGGAAATCCGCGAAGTAGGATCAGCCTATATGTACATAGATATTTTAATATATTTTTACGTTTACACTGTATAAACTGTCCCTGTACTGTTAACATACCACCCTTTACTTCACAGATAACAGCATGCAAGCGTAAATTTATATGAAAGTGATAGGAAAACTTACCGTGAATGTGATGATAACGTGACATACATACTCATTTACAATTATTTTTTCGTTTACGTACTGTATAAACCCTCCCTGCACTGTTAAAAAAACACCCTTAACATTATAGATAACAGCAAGCAATGTAAATTTTTATGAAAGTGATAGGAAAACTTACCGTGAACGTGATGATGACGTGACATACATGCTCATTTACAATTATTATTTCGTTTACGTACTGTATAAACCCTCCCTGCACTGTTAAAAAAACTCCCTTTACATTATAAATAACAGCAAGCAACGTAAAATTTTATGAAAGTGATAGATAAAATTACGGTGAATGAGGTGATGATGACGTGACATACATACTCATTTACAATTATTTTTTCGTTTACGTACTGTAAAAACCCTCCCTGCACTGTTAAAAAAACACCCTGTACATTATATATAACAGCAAGCAACGTAAATTTTTATGAAAGTGATAGGAAAACTTACAGTGAATGTGATGATGACGTGACATACATACTCATTTACAATTATTTTTTTGTTTACGAACTGTATAAACCCTCCCTGCACTGTTAAAAAAACCACCCCTTTACATTATAAATAACAGCACGCACGTAAATTTCAATAAAAAAATGAAAATACTGAAAATTTTTCTTCTTCAATATTTTAATATTTTTGCGTATACCCATAAAATAAAATAATAATTTATAAAAAAAAAAAAAAAACCGCGATAGAGTGAGAACGCGAACCAAGAAGCGCGAATAACCGGGGTAACACTGTATATATATATATATATATATATATATATATATATATATATATATATATATATATATATATATATATATTTTTTTTTCCTCTACACTATTTTTCTGACGATATTATATCGAAAGTTTGTTTGCTGTTTGACAGAGAGAGAGAAAGAGAGATACTTTTTAAGTAACTCTTGTTCATTCAACCAAAACTACATTATTTATTGTAAAAATAATAGTTTAATTACAAATTCATAATAATAATAATAATCTCCGCAATCATCATCAAAGGAAAATTATTGTTGCCAATAATAATAATAAAAAATAATAATAATAATAATTATAATAATTATAAGATCTAAGGATAATTTTTGAATAGACATCATGAAAGCAATGCAGAGGTATATTAAAAGCCAGCAGAGAATTAGTTATTCATTACGCATCTTTTATAATCCCTTCATATCTGACAGGTCATTACACTCTCAATCTCTTTTTCTCTTTACAGCCTGATAAAGGCTGTTTTATTTTATCATTTTTTGGCCCGTCCTGGTGTCACAATCATATATATATATATATATATATATATATATATATATATATATATATATATATATATATATATATATATATATATATATATATATATATATATATATAAAAGGTGTGTTTCTACTTCGCGGAAATTCACTTATCGTGGCCGGTCCCGGAACAGAACTCCCACGATAAATGAGGGGGTACTATATATATATATATATATATATATATATATATATATATATATATATATATATATATATATATATATATATATATATATATATATATATATATATATATATATATATATATATATATATATATATATATATATATATACATACAGTGTTACCCCGGTTATTCGCGTTTCTTGGTTCGCGATCTCACTGTGTCGCGTGTGTGTGTGTGTGTGTGTTGTTGTTGTTGTTGTTGTTGTTGTTGTTGTTGTTGTTGTTGTTGTTGTTGTTGTTGTCCTGTGTCGCTTTTTTTTTTTTTTTTTTTTTTTTTTTTTTCCCCTCCAAAAAAGAAAATAAAATAAAAATAAAAAACAAATCAAGATTATTGTGACACCAGGATGGGCCAAAAGATGATAAAATAAAGCAGACTTTATCAGGTCATAAAGAGAAACAGAGATGGAGAGTGTAATGACCTGTCAGATGTGAAGGGATTATAAAAGATGTGTAATGAATATCCAGCTCTCTGCTGGGTTTTAATATACCTCTGCATTACTTTCATGATGTCTATTCCAATAATTCTGCTTAGATCTTATTATTATTATTATTATTATTATTATTATTATTATAATTATTATTATTGTTATTATTATTATTATTATTATTATTGTGGGGCGGGCACAATATCAAAGAATAGCCTCACCGTATTCCCTGCGTGTCGTAAAAGGCGACTAAAAGTGGACGGGGCGGGGGGACTAGGAATCCCCCCCTTGTACCAACCTCCTGTGAGACGTCAAAGAAGAGGGGAGTAGAGGGGAGAATAACTTCTCCCCAAACTGTTTTCCTTTTTTGATGTCGGCTACCCCCCAATTAAAGGGGGAAACAGCCAAGGTATATGTATGTATGTATGTATTATTATTATTATTGGCAACAATAATTTTCCTTTGATGATGATTGTGGAGATTATTATCATCATCATCATCATTATTATTATTATTATTATTAAGGGCTCATCATTGTTTGTACTTCTGTTGGTTTATTTACTTTTAATAACTGTGTAAAGTGCCCCTCCCTAGTTGGCTGGGACAAAGAGAGTGTGGGGGGTTGGGAAGAATAGAATGTTTGGAGAGAGAGAGAGAGAGAGAGAGAGAGAATATTTAAGTAACTCTTGTTCATTCAACCAAAACTACATTATTTGTAGTAAAAATAATGGTTTAATTACGAATCCGTAGTAATAATGATGATGATAATAATAATAAGAATAATAATAATAATAATAATAATAATAATAATAATAATAATAATAATAATCATAATCTCTCCAATCATCATCAAAGGAAAATTATTGTTGCCAATAATAATAATAATAATAAGATCTAAGGTGAAGTTTTAGAATAGACATCATGAAGGTAATGCAGAGGTATAGTAAACCCAGCAGAGAGCTGGATATTCATTACACATCTTTTATGATCCCTTCACATCTGACAAGTCATCACACTCTCCATCTCTGTTTCTCTTTACAGCCTGATAAAGGCCGTTTTATTTTATAATTTTTGGCCTGTCCTGGTGTCATAATTATCTAAAAAAAAAAAAAAAAATATATATATATATATATATATATATATATATATATATATATATATATATATATATATATATATATATACAGTATATATATATAATATATATATATATATATATATATATATATATATATATATATATATATATATATATATATATATATATATATATATATATATTTTAAAGGCTGATCCTACTTCGCGATTTTCCTGGTTTGCGCCGGGTCCTGGAACCGAACTACTGCAATAAGGGAGGCAACACGTGTGTATATATATATATATAATATATTATATATATATATATATATATATATATATATATATATATATATATATATATATATATGGAGGCCTCATATAACGTCAGGGTTCCGTTCCTGAAAGCTGACGTAAGTAGAAAATCGACGTTAGTCAGAACTCACTTAGATTCGAACCTGGGGGAATTTTTTTTTTTTTACCCTATGTTCTTAATGGTTCTTAAAAATTTCTAAAACTATATATATATATATATATATATATATATATATATATATATATATATATATATATATATATATATATATATATATATATATATATTTTTTTTTTTTACCCTATGTTCCTAATGGTTCTTAAAAATTACTAAAACTAATCTTAATACTATTCCTATGCTTTTAAATTAACATAATATACAGGTAATGTACAGTATAAATGTACTGTACTGTACAGTAAAAAAAAAAAAAAAAAAAAAATCTAATGTATAACTCTACAATACCTGTACTATGTTACTGTATAGTACAAAACTGTAAATAGTACCTTTACAGTATACTGTACTCATGTGGTGTGCTTACATAGGGAGGGAGAGACTTGCTTAATAGGAGGAAGCTTGCTATGTCAGCTACTGACGAGACAGGGGCAGGCAGGCGAGTCTGGAAAGGCAAAAGAACAATCAATACATATTCTATAGAAAACAAAACTATACAATATAAAACACTCTTATAAACATAAAAAAAAATTTAATGTTTATAATGGCTTTATTTATTTACTTTTTTATTTACAGTTGGTTATATTGAAAAATTTATTGAATTTAAAAAGAAAAAATACAGGTCTATAGTTTTTCTTTTTAGCCCATTCTCTATTTTTAAATATTGGTGCCACATCTGCCAATTTCCACTCCTTGAGTAGCAATCTTATTTTTATTAAATTATAGAATAGTACAGTTAGTGGAAAACTAAGCTCTGCCTTGCACTTTTTTAAAACTAGCATAAATTTCATCAGGTCCCGGAGATTTATAAGCCTTTAATTTATCTATTTCCTTTATTACATCCTCCCTCGTAATATTTATTGTACTAAGTATATTATCAGGACGGCCTGTGTATATGTATTCTACTTTTGCAATACATTCCAAGTTTTCATTGGTAAATATAGATAAGAAATATTCAATTAAACATGTACACATCTTTTTATCATTATCTGTGAAAGGACTGTTGGCTACTTCATGTGGTCCAACTTTTAAACCCCTAGAGGACCACCAGGAAGAAAGGGTAAGGGAAACTAGACAAAAACAAATTTATGAATATATGAAAATGAAAAATAAATGGATTAAAAAAAAAAAATAGCAGCCTTTTTCTTAAACTCGAAACGGCTTTGTATGAGGACTCCATATATATATATATATATATATATATATATATATATATATATATATATATATATATATATATATATATATATATATATATATATATATATATATATATATATATATATATATATATATATATAGACGCACACAAACAATGGAAGCTTGGCTCGCAAACTTAATTAATTCCTTTGAATAGCAAAGCAATTTTTCTCATGAGAATTAATGTAATATGACTCAATCCATTCTGGAACATCTAATGATTACTCATTTAAATCTTTATAGCAGTACTTCCAGCATTAATTTGTATACCAAAATATACTTATCAAATCGTTCCAAAAAGTAATAAGCACAACCAATGGATAAACTATAGATGAATTGTTATCTTCGGTTTACTTGTAAGGAGATGATTTTATGGCATAAGCGGAAGATGGTGAGGAAGGGGAAGGAGAGAGATGTTAATATTTGGAAGGGGAGTCCTCTATCATAAAAACACTTAGTAACTTTCCTCCTGGATTTTTTCTTTTTCACTTCTCTATGATATGGCACCACTGAACTGTGCTTGAGACTTATTGGGCCTGGGCCTCTTGTTTCATTAAATACCTGTCCAATGAGATATTCATGCTTGGCTATTACAGTATATTTTTTGTCACTATTCAGTTTTCTTTTCACTTTGCTGTGTTATCACTTACTCTCTTTGGCCCCATTGTGGCCTATTTAGTATAAATTGTTTATAACAAAGATACCAGTAATCCAAGCTCCCATAACAATATTTATCTGTTCCCTTGGGTTGATGCACGATACAAGCCCTTTTTTTCCATCATTGAGAGATATTGCAGGGTTAATGCATATCATCGAGGATTTTCCAGTTGCTTCTCTATATGAAAATGACTTAACATTAATGAAATATTGCTGTATATGAAAAAGGCAGGGCTTATGCTATTTCAAAAGTTTTTGCAGTAATTGACAAAAGAAGGGCTTATTCCATATCAAAAGTTTTCAAGATGGCCTCTGTTCTTGCAGGGCATAGCAGTGCAGAGCAGAATAGGCCGGCCACACCCATGCCCTTTCTGCAGTAAAGTCTTCCCCTTCAAGTCAATTCTGCGCAACCACATAAGAATACACACAGGCGAGAAGCCGTACGCTTGTAGAGTTTGCAGTCGAACGTTTAATCATTGTAGCAACTACTATAAGCATGAAAGAGTCTGTGCTATGAAGCTTGCTGAAAATGATTCGGAAATTAGGACCAGTATCCAAGGGGTTGCTGGAGGTGATAATTCATGGGGAAATGAGTACAGAACTGGACACACATATCAACTAGAACCCAGTTCTAATAACAATAAATCTACTGGTGTTTCTAACGCTCCATTAGTAGAAACCAGCAGTTTTTCACATATTGAGTGACAAACCCCTCTTCATTAACCATCTTTTGGAAAATATACAATGAAAACAGACTTAAAGTTTTTCCAATAGAATGCATTGTACAGTTTGGATAATAGATCACAACTTTTTCTTACATGTATGGTGCTTCAAGAAATCATAAAATCATATTGTTGCAATCAGTATCACTGGAGTTTTTTTTTAGGCCACCTCTTTTCAATCCTACAGTGTCAGATTGTAGTGTCAAGCTGCTCTAAGCGAGTATGATTTTAATGGGTAATGCATATTATGTCAACAAAACCAAGAGCGCTTGGAGCGATACAGTATGAAACAATAGTGGCTTCGATTTTTTTTTTTTTTGCCTCAATCGTGTATAACTTTCGTTCTGCTGATGTTATAACGTATCTGTTGCCATGTGGGAACTTGTGCAAGAGTAATTGTATATATGTGGCATGAGTATTGGAAAATGCAGATGCTCCCCTACTTACGAACAATAGAGTTACTAACATTCACAGATACAAATAAAAATCTACCCATAATCTACCTATGTATTAATGTCTGTATTACTATACTGTACTGTATTATTACATTATTATTACTGTTAAAATATATTAATACTGTATAATTTTTGTTGTATGTAGTATATAAGAAACATCAGAGAGAGAGAGAGGACTGTAATTATTACACAAGGTTACGGGACCCTGTGTTCCAGATATCCCAGTTTAAGAGAATGATAGAGAGATTCTTCTCCCAAAGTTTTAATAGCTCTCTTTTCCAAAAATGCCTTCAACAATGATGTACCTTTTGCCTTGGAATACGAGCTTTCGAATGTCAACCTTTCATTCCTTGATGAAAATATATCTCATGATAAAGTTGAACACCAGAAAGTTCCATTTCCAGAGAGATCCAAACACCTTTTTCAAGAAATGCATCTTCAGCAAAGATTGTTCTGTTCTTGTTATGCCTTGGTGCTTTTTCAATAAAAATAAAATGGTAGTGAAAAAATCTCTGGGAAAATAATTTGGTGAAGCATCAGCATTACATACCAAGTACAGAACCAACAATCTTTGCTGAAGACACCTTTTTGGAAAATGTCATCAGCTTCTATTCCAATCTAATCTATACTAATGGTACGTCAGTGTTGAAGATATTTCTAGAGAAGAGAGCTACTAACTCTTTGGGGGAAGGATCTCTGTATCACTCTCTTCAACAGGGATATCTGAGACAAAGGGTCCTGGAACCAAGTGTAATAATTGCAGTCCTCTCTGATGTTTCCCCAAAATACATACAGTACTATAAATACAAAATATCAACTTGTGAACATATTAAAATTCATTAATACAGTACTCTATAGTACTGCATATGTATACTGTACAGTACTTTTTTTTTTTACATATACACAGTTTACGAAGAATTCTACTTTCAAATGTACTTCTGGAACCTAACCTGTTCATAAGTAGCGCAGTTTCTGTATTGTCTTCAGGAACTAAGAGGAGTAATTGAGATATGTGTGGCTTATGGTGAATGTGTGTGCTTTGAATCAGCCTCCCCATTACTCGGGGAAGTGTTGCCATTGTACATATAGAAAATAAGAATGGAAATGTGAATGTATTACATACGTACTTCCTCATTTTTTTTTTTTTTTTGAATGATATTGTATGAAAGGATGCTGAAAAGTTCCTGGCTTTGGGTGAAAGAATATGTAGGAGGATCAATTAATTATGATTTCATTCAACATATTCCCCTCTCAGCTTCACACACTTATTGCAACAGTCCTTCAGTATTTGTAAATCTTTAAAAAAGAACTCGGAAGATTGCACTGCCAACCAGGCCTCTGTAGCACCGATCGCTTCTGAATCGGAGTGATCTCATTCCCTTGAGTTGTTTCTTCAGTTGTGGGAAGAGGTGATAATTGGTTGTGGGCAAGTCTAGAGAGTAAGGCGTTGGTCCACCAATTTGAAGCCATAGTCTCGTATTTTCTGTAGAATTTCATGTGCTGTGTGCTGGTGCATAGTCCTGCAAAAACAGGATGCCACGTCTCCGTTTTCCATGGTGTTTCTGCTTCAAAGCTTCATGCACTTTGTCCCACAGAGACATGTAGTATTCTGTGTTGATGGTGCTACCCTTTGGCAGGTATTTAATGAGGAGTACTCTGTCTCTGCCCCAGAACATTGAAGACCGAATCTTTCCAGCTGACTTATGGGTCCGAAAATTCTTGGGATGCGGTGAACAGCTGTGCTGCCACTCCATTGATTGCTTCTTGGTCTGGGGATCATAGTGATGAAGCCAAGTTTCATCCATGGTGAGTAAACAAGCCATAAAAGCAGCCTTCCCCCTGCAAACTGGTCCAAATTCCTGATCTGAGTTCAGGTATTTCAGCACCCATTTTGCGGAAAGCTCTCTTATGTCCAGTATGTTGTGAATGATGTGGCCAAGTCTTTCGTGGGAAATCCCCAGAGTCTCAGCTATGACTTAAACTGAAATCCAGCAGTCCTTGAGAATCTTAACGTACACAGCGTTGGCTTTGTCCTCTGTGGTTGCTGAAGTTGGCCATTCTGACTGGGGGTTTATCTGTGACCTCGAAATGACCAGTCCAAAAGCTTGGTACTGAGATTTTCACTGTAAAGTATCATTGGCAATCATCCCTCAAGACTTCCCTCATCTTGTCATGGATTTCTGCCTCTCTTGCAAGAAGAGGAACTCGATGACCATACATGCTTCAGATTTACCAAAATCCATTATAGGAGCTACCATCATGTGTTAAACTGCAAAAAAGAGAAAGATATAGTGTGTACCATCATGCTTTTTTTTTTTTTTTTTTTTTTTTTTTTTTTTTTTTTTTCCCTAAATAGTTATCCTACCTCCCCTGTGAAGGTAACAGCTCTACCCTTTCACAATGCCCTTAAAGCCAGGAATTTCAGTGCCCCCTTGTAATTGTGTAGTTTGATGAAATTTTAAAATGAATCATAGAAACAAATTACTGTATTACAAAGTATGATATGCAGTACCATATATTGTCGTAATAGCAAAATAAACATTTTTAGATGTTATTTTTAAACTCTAATAAAGGTGTCAAGTATTAAATGAGTACAGTATTTTATTTGAAGGGATGAAATTCGCTTTTGGCATGAGTCAAAAAATGGTCAAGCAGGAGCTAGATTTGTATATAGACTAATAAACCACAAAAGGATAAAGAATAGATGGTTACTGTCAGATATTTATCATCTACATAACTATCTTTATTCTTCTTGCGACTGTAGAACAGTAGTCTCGTATTGTAAATTGCATATGGGTGCACATATAAGTACGAAAGTTATTGAGCATGCCAGTAATTGGCCAGGACTCATTATAAAATATTGATACAGTATACCAGTCTCCTCCCAGTGTTTGGAAACAATAAAAAGTCTACCATAGCCAGTAATGGAGAGTAAATATTTACCATTGCTTACTATGTCGTATTAACACTTTTACCTCATATGTTGCTATATTCTGTAGTTTGTCATTAAATACCAGCACTTCATATTCAGTTTTTTGTATTTTTAATTAAATTTTGAGATGACTTTGGTGTCGGCTGGTAGTTTCCATGCGCCAATAAGTTTACAGTAATATTATCTCCATATTGTATGCAAAGGTGGCTTATCCTTACCCATGCCATCTACCTGCCCAAAAATGTAATACACTGTAACCTAATATTAGGCCATATAATTGTAAGAAGCAGCTTTGCAAAACTAGGATATATAAAGTATTTGCATTTTTTTATTATTTTTGTTTGGCACAAGTATTGCAATATGTAGGGTGGGAGGAAGTTTGTTGAAGAAATTTATGAAATTTTGTTTGGATTGCATAGCACATATGAGAATTTTGTAAAAGTGTGTTTTTTGATTGGCTGATTCGTAGACAATCGTCAGTCTTGCGGAGGAGTTTGCTTGGATTGTGGAAAAGAGTTGATGAGATGCAGCAGAGATGGCGAGTAAAGAATCTTGGAGGTATAATTGAATGTGGAAGAGAGGTGCTTTGATGCAGCAGAGTTGGTGAGTTAAGAATCTTAGAGGTACAATTAAATGGTATGCTACTAGATGAGGTTGACAAGAAAAAAATTCTGGGTATGAACATTATGGCAGATGGTAATCAGGAAGTGGAGATAAACAGCTGAATAAGAGAAGGGGTAATGCTGCTGCCAACATTTAGTTGTGTAGGGAAGACGAGATCTATATCAAGGAACACAGATATGGGTCATGTAAGGAAATAATATTTTCTATCTATAGACTCTATAATCGCCTTTGAATGAGGGGTGTTTGATTCAAAGCAAAAAACTTCACTCCTTGTGGGAAGAATATACAAAGTAGGAGATTCCCAGTTCTTTCTCTCTGCACCCCATTAAGTCAACTATTAAGACATGCAGGGGAACACAGATAGGGTAGTCTTGCCCCCCTAAGGGGATAGAGGGAATAATTGCACCTGCAATTATATCCTGTAGAGAACGTTGTGTTTCAGTTACTGGTGAAATATTAAAACTTTTAAGTGATTGAGAAGATTATTAATGAGAGTACAAATGAAAGAGATGTATGGAAATATGAAAAGGAGAATTTAGTGTTGCATAGAGCTGAGTTAGCTGGTTTGGATGCATGGAAGTAACGAATATTGAAAGAATATAAAAGAATATTATATGACAGGTTTAACGGGCATTTAAACTAGGAGTAGGCCAAGAATGAGTTGGGATGTGTAATATACAACTTGAAACGTATAAGTAAATTACAGAACTTGTATAAAGTTGGGGCTAATAGAGGATATCCAGAGGCCTACCTGTAGAAGTTGCTAACACTTCAGCTTGTTTACTGTAGATGATTGAATTACAAAGCAGTTGAATAGGGCTACAAGCAAATTGTTTTCTCACTGTTACTTTCTTCTTAGACAAATACATATGAGGCGTTTTCTCTTATTAGTTTTCTTACTTACGACCACAATGCAGAATATAGCAATAGAGGGCATCGTGCATGAATGAAATAATCATTATGGTAAAATGTATATATTATGTAATATGTATACATTGCTGAAAATGCCTTGAATGCCGTGAATATAGATTTAAAAATATTATGAGTATTATATCCTTAACTATTATATTGTTATTTTATGTAGTTAAAGTTTATGCATAAATAGCATTTATCATTATACATAATACTGATTGCTGTCTCATTATAATTTTATTATGTATTTATAGCAGTATTACCATACAATGAATTTAGAATAATTTTAAAAAATTGGGTAATATTAAGAGGACTTTTTTTTTTTTTCAAGTGAAGCTATATTTTGCCAAAACTAGATGGGTGGCCCTAACTATAGTAGAAATTGAGACAACAGACTTTCAGATTACCTTGCCTCTTAAGACATTAGTTCAAAAGCATATCTGTTATCATCTCATATCCTAATCCTGCCATATCTTTAGATCTTCAGTAATTCAACTGTTCTTTCAGCCTATACTTTTCCTTTGTGTATCATTCTCTAATTTCTGCCTTTTTTTTTTTAAGCTTCTACATTTTCTTCATCTCAGTGATTTGTTATTGTCCTGGCTTTTTTTTTTTTTCCCCCCCCACTTAATTCTCATTGTAGGAGTGGACACGGACAGGTAGGAGTTGTGAAATTGAGGTTGGATGCCCTTCCTAATGCCCTGCTCTGGGTTCGAATGCAGATCTGTCGCTTTCTGAGTAGATTGCTCTAACCATAGCACAACCCCACCACTATGGCTAGATATAGTGTTATTTGTCCAAAAGACATGTAAAACTAATACTCAAGAGTACAGTACTTCAGTCATTATTTTTGGGTTCACTGCAGCCAAGTGGATAGAATACTCGACTTGGGTGTTGACAGAACTGCCATTGAACTCATGGTTAGGTGTTAGGCAGGGCATCCAGCCATAAATTCCCCATCCACACACTGTGGGGATTAATACTAACACATAAAATATTATTATTACATTTGTCATAGAGGTTCGTATGTCCAACAGTAAATATAAAGAGTAGTTAGAGTTTGGTATACAGTACACGAAATCACAGTTAAAATAATATTACATTATCCATGTTTGTGTTAGTTGGATATTTTAACCCTTAGCAAAGTATGGAATTTTTAATGAGAGATACTCACAAATTTGTCACAGTAGGACTTATTGTATTCAGAGTTGAAGTGGAATAGAAATAGTTTACTGGAGAATTTTCTTTTATTGATAGGAAAAAAAATAGTTGCTGCAACTGAGACTAATCATATCTTAATAATGCGATGGATTATGGAAAATTCATTAGAAATGTACTTTCATCAGATCTTTCTGTTGAAATGTTTTTAACTTTGCTGACAAGGTATAGGTGCTCATCTTTTATGCCTCTAGGATATTTATGTATTTGACTGCCGTTTATTTTTTTATTGCTATAATGCATTGTTAGCCATTTCATAGCTTATATATAGTACTTTGCTGAGTATGGAAGACATGGAAGACCATTAAACGTACTGGTACACTTAAAAATTTCTTAGCATCTTCATTGGGCATTCTCTCTTTATTTGCTATCTGTTTAAAGGTGTTTAATTTTACATATTCAGTTACCGTATATTTCGGTGTATAAGCCGGCCTACAGATAAGTCGACCCAAAAATGAGAGTAATTTTTTATGATTTTTGCTAATATCTGAGGTATAGGTCGACCTCTAAAATACAGAACTCGCCTACCGTAAATTATCGGCTAGCCTAAGCAGCAGTGTAAAAGTTGAAATACGAACTCGCCTAAGTTATAGGCTAACCTAAGCAGCAGTGTAAAAGTTACCATATATAAAACACCGTGCATTAATTAAAGACTACCGGTATGTTATTACAAACTTTTTGCATCAGATGATGATGATTGTAGCAAATTTGAAGGTTTTTAAATGAATAAAACATATTGCATACTTTTTATTGTAATTTATTTTAGTGAGAAATAAAGATCTGATGTTATCCTAGATGTTGTTATTTAACATTTCTGTGGTCGAAAAAGGGTTGGTGTGAACGCACTTATACCGTAAATTGTTTTGTTTCGTCAGCGATCAGCTGATCGGAAATTTTACAAATGGCTGCATGATGTTTACATTATGGTCTTTTTCCTTTGATTAATTGCATTTTGTGGAATTTTAAGGTAATGGTAGCTCTATTACATTATTAGTGTCGAATCAGAATGTGAATTGATTAAAATACAAGTATTTACATTAGTAGCTACATGTATTTACATCGATAGTTACCGCACTTATATCCATGGATTAAGATATTGTGATGCCTTGTATATTTTCTTATCAATATGATGCCATATTATGTTGAAGTTAGTAGTGACCACATATGAACAAAACAAGCGAGACCGTAGGACTTCGTCTCTTCCTGAACATTCTCACCTCTTCTCTCAAGTATGTTTAGGCAGGGAAATGAACTTTGCCATTTTATGAATCCCTATTAATCCCCATTGAATGGGGGTCGACACAGACATGTTGGTGCCTGAAATTTGAGCTGCATGCCCATCCCATCGCCCTACAATGGGATTGAATGCGAGTTTGTCTTTTCCTGAGTCGAGCACTCTAACCACTTAGCTAGTATGGAATCTTTAGTGCAAAGCATACAGTCTCGCAATATCTTAAATTATTAGTCAAGCATTGTTTAAGTGCCAGTAGAAGTTTGTACTGTATATGATGGACATTGACTTATTGCCTGTGATTCTTAGCCAGATATTGGACAAGCTAGTTTTGTAAGGTTTTGTTGTTGTAGTTCCCTAAGCAACTGAGCCAGACAGCCCCGAGTCCTTTAGGAAGGCTACTTCCGATTCCATGCTTTCTCATAGAGCTCTCAGGGAGTGTATTGAATGTTGTAGGTGTGTGTGGTTGTAAGTAGTTGCGGGCATCCATTATGTATCTGATTGTATGAGGTGGTGCGTTACATTCTGGACAGGCATCATTGACATGTTTGTTATGTTAAAATGTTTGCTGCTGAATTATTGCTTTATGGCAATTTAAGCTAGGATGTTCTTTAGAAGTAATTTTTAGGAATTGAGTTTTTTAGCTCATTGCCTATATATTGACTTCTGTCTATATGATCTGAAGTGTTGTTAGACACACAGGTTGAGGTTTCCCAATATGTTGCCGAAGACCACCATTGTCAGTGCCTCTATCTTTTCAGTTATGTAAATAATGCTAAAGTAAAAACATATTTACAAGAAATACTGTAATTATGCATATAACGAATACTGAGGTAGTTAGCATACTGTCAGTTTATGTTTATGCAAAAGCCATAATATTCCTTTGAAGAGGGGTGACCGAGCCAGTGCTAAAAACTTGACTTCTTGGGACAGATATATACAAGGGAGGGGATTCCCAGTCCCCTTGCTCTGCACAGTTTAGTCAGCTTTTATGATGCAAGGGAACACAGAGATAATAATAATAGTAATAATCTCCCTCTTCTTCGTCTATATCTTTTCCCACTTTTATGTGGGGTCGATGTTGCTGGCCAGTGTTCTCCATATGTTCCTGTCTCATACCTCATCACCCAACAAACCTTTAGTCCTCAGGTCGTCATTGATGCAATCCATCCACCTACGCTTTGGTCTTCCACTCCCTCTCCTACCCTGTATATCCATTTCCATCACCCTCCTCCCAACATACTGTTCATCACTTCTAATGATATGACCATACCATCTCAGTCTACTTTCTTGTATCTTTTCTGTTATTTCTCTAACTTTTGAAGTACCTCTAATTACCTCGTTTCTGAGTTTATCGCTTCTTGTCACCTCACACATCCATCTCAACATCCTCATCTCTGCCACATCCAGTTTTTTCTCTTGTGTCTTCTTTATTGCCCATGTCTCTGCTCCATCATCATTGCAGGTCTCACAACTGTCTTATGCACTTTACCCCTCAACTTAATCCCTATTCTCCTGTCGCACAGCACCCCAAACACTTTCTTCCAATTCTTCCATCCCGCTTGTATTCTATGGGTTATTTCTGACTGGGTCATCATTTGCTGCTACTGTTGATCCCAAATACTTGAACTTTTCAAGTAATAATGGGGTAAATATTATAATAATAGGGTTTGAAGGATTAATATTAATTTTTCTGATATCATGGTATGAGTGAAATGTAATTGGTTACAATTATTTCTCATTCAAATGTTAGAGCCGAGAGATTAGGCTTTGATGCCATTCCTAATACTCAGTACTGTTTGTTCTTTCAAGCTGTTACCATATCGACATAACAACTCTCTCCTTGAAACATATCTTCAATCTAATTCCAAAGCTATTTGTATAATATTTTGTAATGACTATATAATAGAAGAAAAAATGGAGGAAGTGGAGATCTTTATGTGTGGATGCAAAAAGTTGAGTAAAAATATATGAAAGAGAGAAATTGAGATCAGTATCTGGGAGTGAGGGGGGAGAGTATTATCCTCTCCCCACTATCTATGTCAGGATAATTAATTAGGCTGATGGGATTATTGTGCACACAAAGGAAACGTTTCATTTAATAGTGACACATTTTTGGATAATAAGCTTATTGTGCACACAAAGGAAAGGTTTGTATTTACTTTTTGATATGAATTTTGAGGCTGATGAGATTATTGTACACACAAAGAAATTGTTTTATTTAATTTAGCGGAAAAATGTTGAGGCTGATGGGATCTTCTTCTTCTTCCTATATTTGCGTTACCATTTTCATATGGATTATTGTGCACACAGAGGATAGGTTTTATTTAATTCATATTACACATTTTGAGGCTGATTGGATTATTGTGCACACAAAAGAAAGGTGTCAGGAAATTAATAGAAAAAATTTTTAAGCTGATGAGATTATTGAACACACAAAGGAATAGTTTTATATGATTTTTAGTAAAAAAAAAAAATTAGGCTGAGATAGTTGTGCACACAAAGGAAAGGTTTCATGTAATTTATATTAAACATTTAGAGGCTTATGGGATTAGTGTTCATACAAAAGAGAGGTTTTATTTAATTTATGGTATAAATTTTTAGGCAGATTGGATTATTGTACACACAAGTGAATGGTCTGTTTAATTTATTGGAAAAATTTTGAGGCTGTTGGGATAACTGTGCACACAAAGGAAAGATTTTATTTAATTTATAGTAAAATATTTGAGGCTGATAGGTTTACTGTACACACAAAGAATATATTTCAGTTTATTTATAGTAAAGTTTTGGTGGCTGATGGGATTATTTTTCAACAAAGGATAAGTCCTATTTGAGTTAGAGTAATATTTTGAAGAATCAACATTCTTGTTGATAATTTTACTCTCCATCTATAAAAATTTGCAACCATCTCATTATATTTAGAGATATGTTAAATTTATTTTGGAGCATATATAGAGGTATGTTAAATTCACTCTGGCATTGTATACAGTATTTTTCTCTAATACAGGAATACCATTTTTTTATTCGCTTTTTAATAATGAAGTGTTCATTGTCTTACTGCTCAGTATTAAATTGAATTTTACTTTTGTAATCTGTTTATGAATATTTTCAGAACTTATACGTATTTTATCTCATGCACATCTCTTATGCCCCTCTTTGCTTGAATGGATATTTTACATTTCTTTATAATTCCTTGTAAACTAAGAAAATGGACCGCTTTGTATTTTGGTGGTGAGGGACTATGCGGGTATGTGAAGCCGACATGTCATGATGGGCGCATAAACCCGACAGAGGAAAAAAGTAATCACTTGCTCACATTTATTATCCTGATTACTTGTAATGCTATAGTATGTTTTAAGGTGTAATTTTTTGTTAATACTTGTAATTTACTGTTGTGTTATAATGCCAACACATCCTGTCCTAGTTACAGTATTAGATTTAGTTACTAATTTGTCATTGGTAAGTCTTACAGTTTGTTTTTCGTTGATTTTTTTTATATGGCTTTGTCTTAATTCCATGTAGACAGCAAACTGTAGTGAATCAGAATGTATCAGACTAAGGTGATGGAATTTATTTTCCTCTAACTTTTCTTAATGATAATCATATTGTTATTCACTGGTGGTAGTGCGACCTCTGACCCTTTTTGTTGTCCCTTCCGCAGGGATCGTGTGTGTCCTCGGGTGCGCGATGTCACGACATGTCGGCCTATAGCAGTGGGGAAAGTGTTGGAGGGAATGGTGGAGGGGAAGCAAGTGGCGGTATTCGAAGACTACTTGAATGCGAACACTGTCACAAGCACTTCACTTCAAGATTTAACCTACAGCGCCATCAGCTCATTCATACGGGTGCCAAGCCATACGAGTGCCCGTTATGTCATCAACGTTTCAATCAATCCGGCCATGTTAAAACTCATTTGAGAACACGCCACCCTACCCAGGAGGCGCAAACGTTGGCAGACTTGGCTAAACTGTAGCCCATAGCTTCCGGACCCTTGGTAATTACCTGTTCCCCTCAGGACCGTGATGCCGATACCCCTGCCAGTACCTGCAGTTCACCATTGCAGGCTCAGGATCGGATTACCATGTACAGTCCATCACAGCCTGATGGAGACCAGGTAGTGGTCTGTTCTCCTCCTCAACCCAAAGAACAGACTATCATATTCAGACCATTCCAAGCCCAAGGTGTCCGGACAGTCGCGCTTCGACAGTATCAAGAAGAAGTAGAACGCGCGGCAACCCATACCTCATCCTTCCAAACAGAAGAGCCACAGACATCAGCATCTACGAGCGAAGCGCAACCAGAGCGTAGTGGCTCCACTATTGTTACTTGGCGACCACACGAGACCATAAATACTAGCTCTTCTAGCATCCAAACGACTCTTGCTGCCCCTATCGTTCAGATAATCTCACAGCCATCTTCGCCAGAGCATCAGCCCTCATCAGTTGAAATTGAATTGGACGTAGATCTCCTTAAAACTTGGCCCCCTCACCACAGGTATTACCAGCAGTGATATAATATGGTAATTCTGTATGAATTAAATCCATTTATAAAGAAAATATGATATAGTCACTTTGATGATCTTGCAAATATGGCTAATGATGAATAAAGTAGTTTGAAGCTTATATCAAGAACTTTTATGGAATTTTTTTTATTCTTAGAAGAAAATGGTTAATAATTTTTATGCTGGTGACTTTTGAGGCTCGTAAAACTCTGGTGCAATAAGACAATATATGAATATATATAAATATATTTTTTTTTGTGGTAAAAAACTGAGGTGTATGACCAACAACCGTTTTCAGTTCCCATATGTTAATACAGGTGTTATTGTACTTTGTGTGTGGTTTATAGAAGTGCACGACTAATGATTTACAACCGTAAATACTCGTTAGATATACAATAGATTTTGTGTATATAGCTATTAATTTATTTATTTATTGTTTGTAATGCAGACTTTGGATGGTATTCTTGTTTAATAACTGATCGGAAACAGGATTGCTTTGCTTGGAACTCCTCTTTTTAAATTCCACTTTAGTCTTAGTTGTGTACAAAATTCACGGTAATATAGTTTTTCCATTTCTGATTTAAGTTTACTTCTGTTAAATTATCGATGCTTTTAGCAAGCAAGCAACTCCCAAGCACAAGTTATGGCAACAATATTTTATGTTTCAATTTACGATTTACTAGTGTAATATCTTAGTTTGAATTTATATATGATTATGGTGCTAGAGTCCGTGTCTAGACATAACAAGAGGTATTTTTATTTGATATTGGATGTTATTAATTAATCATTTATTTTATACCTTATGCAAATTATGATAGATTTTTATCATTTCCTTTATTGTTACTCTCTCTGAACCATTTAGAATATATTTTTTCTTTCTTAGTTATTGTTATAGATATATTCCTATATTTACTTGATGCATTAATTTGCCTGCATATCCTACACATACTAGAACAAGAAGTAGAATTTATTTATCTAATTTAATCATTTAAGTTCCAAATAATGGTTTCATCACTTAAGTGTTTGTTCTTTTTCTGTAGGGATTATCACTGAGTTATGATAATCCAAATCAATGTTGCCACTAAACTAACTGGTTTGCAAATATATCTACATTCTCATTTTTGTATTTCACCCACCATAAGACTCAGAATATGTACAGTTAGTTTTAATTTATCTTATTTTTACCAGTAGTTTATCATATAGATCAGTTGTACACAGTTTTCGGATCATGTAAAGAAGAGTATCCCCAGGGGGCTCTAAGGTTATTCATATTTTCAAAAGCAACTCACCAAGCTTAACATAAATTGCATAATGTAACCTAACAGATTATAGGGTTATTCAGCTGTACATGGGGTTTTGGGAGTTGACCATCTTTACAAGATCTCATTTTTATTAAACTGTATGAATAGTGTTACGGAAATAGTAATGATTGCCCATACTACAAGTTTGATAATATGAAGGGTAGATTTTTATCCATGCTTTGGCTCTAACAAGCCACAACACCAGTACAAGTTTTTGCTTTAATTATCTGCTCTTTTTGTTCATCATAGTGTAAATGTACACTATTACTCTGGCATTTAAGGATTTTTTATAACAGTTTTTAATAGAGCAGCTTTAAGAATGGTTACATCTGACACAAGTGTGTGTAGGTATATGATCTTTTGATCTGAGTGGAGAGAACTTATTGAAAATAATTGGTAGCAATAGGTTTAAAAGGAATACCTTTTATGCAGTCCGTCACTTGTTATGTCACATGAGCTTTTGATTTTTTGAAAGACCCAGTGGTAAAATATTGGTGTTCTGTGTTTTTTGAGATCCAATGAAAAATATTGAATTTTTTTCCCGAAAAGTTAAGAGCAAAATACAGTATTGGTATTTTTTGTGTTTTACAGACATATTGGAATATATTGGTATTCTATGCTGTTTTTTAAAGACCTATGAGGAAAGTATTGCTCTTGTATGTGTTTTTAAAGACCCAGTGGGATAATATTGGTATTCTTTGTGTAGATCTTTGAAGGTTTCCTGAGTTTGGATTTACTGAAGGGTGCCTTTTATATACCCTCTCAACTTGTATCAAATACATTTATTTATTGAGAGAATCAATTGAAATGTGGGTATAAAGTTTCACTTTTTAATTGAGGGAACTAATTGGAATGTTAGTATGAATTTTTATTTTTATTGAAGGAACCATTTATAATATTATCATTGATTTTTTTTTAAATTGAGAGAACTAATTGGAATGTTGGTATCAAGATCTTTGGGTCCTGTTAAGATTGCCTATTTATATGACCACATATTTTTATTGCAAATACAGAAGAGTAATTTAATGACTGAAAAATATTAGGTAATTGTTTGAGGCAACTAATGTATATTCAGTATCGAATGAGGTACAGCATAAGCTATCTTAAGTTTGTTGTATCTATATTTTGAAGTTTTCTAAGTTTGTCATTTCAGTATTTTGAAGTTCTCAATCCATAGACATTTTTGTATGTTTTGGTGTTGCAGAATTACAGATTATTCTTTGTAAAGTTGAAGTTTCTATGCTTAATGTTTTGATAGCTTTATGTTCCCAAGTAGATTATCCTGTATTATTTGAAGTTTCTCTATTCAGTTTTATTATATTCCTCTTATCTTGTAAAGAAGAGTAACCCCAAGTTTTTTAGGGTTATTCATACTTACAAGGCAAGTAATTCAAATCATACTCACCTAACCCAACCCAACCTAACTTAACCTAACACAACCTTTTCTAAACCAACCCCACCCAATCCAACCTAACCTAACCTATGCTACATAAAAACTAATGGGCTTATTTAAATTTACATAGGGTTCTGGGTGTACTCATTTTTACCAGATCCATTCCTTTTTCAGTTTTAACTGTATTCCTCCTTGTGGAGAGTGGATTAGTATCGACGTAGAACTGCTTAGTGCTGAGAGTACTGTAATTGCCATTAAAGTAGCAGCGTTTGAAAGGCTTTGTGACGATAAGGTTGACAATTCTCAGGTGTTAATTTATTTTAGTGTAGCTGAAGTTTAGGGAGATGATGACAGTTATCCTTTATGAAGTATTCAGGATCAAAATTCATATGAAATATTGATTTTTATGTAGTAATCTGTCATTGTCATCACTCTAGGTATGTATATTCATAGCTATGTAACGTTTTATTTTCATTCATATCTTGGACCAGCATTATGTGGATAACAGTTTATTTGCCTCGTAATAAAGATGTTTTCATTCTCTTTAGGTAATGCTTTCTGAAGAGTTTGCGATATAGGTTAGCTGACAGAAAGAGTATTGGAATCATGTGTTTATCATTTTTCTATATGATCATCTTTTCATCTTCTCATTTGCCTTTACATATGGCAGTATTGTATAAATGTGTTTATTTACAAGGAATATGTAAAAACATCATGTTTTTCCATGTAACATTTCACCGAATTATATTCAGGAAATGTTATGAGATACATTTATTGTTTTTTATAGTGATTTAAAGAAAAATGCGCTTAAATGCAAGTATTGAATATGATATATTGTGTCCAGTCATTTGAACGAGGCCATTTTGACCAAAGTTAGAATTATGTGCAATTTGAGTGATGCTTATTAAGCGATGTCAGTTTGAGCGAACCTCTAACTGTTTTTTGAAGTTTTGAGCGAAGTCGATGGAAATATATATATACTAGAAATCTACAATTTTTTTGTTCAAATAATTACACTTTCGCATTGGGTAAATGAAAAATTATTAAAAATCAACATATTATTTATAAAGAACTAAAAATTCACAACGTTTAAAATCGAGAAATTATTTCTAGAAAGAATAAAAATTCAAAAAGTAATGTTGTGGGCCAGGTGTCTAAGAAAATCTGTAATTTCTAAATCTCTTAATTCAACAAAGCTTTTAATTCTTCTTTCTAAGGGCACATATTTCCTCTTCTTTTGTGCAGATTCATCTGAACAAATTCCAGAATATTTCGACCTTTGTAGGCTCTCTTCCCTTCTTAAAGCCTCTATTAAGAGCCATAGCTCTTCGCCTCATTAGATACCGTACGTTTTAATTTTGCTCCTGATCCCATCTTTGGTGCAAGTTCGTTGGTAGACCAGCAATGGCATCTTGGAGGATGCATCTCAGTGGATCATGCGTTGTTATAATCCTTTGTGTATTCTAAGGAGGAACTCAAGCGTCCTTTGCAACTCTTCACTTCACAACGCCATGTAGTCGTGGTTTGAGTAGCTTTATTCTTTCTATAGATGAAACCATTATAGTCTATTTTGTTTTTGCCACAATTCGAAACAATAATCCCTGATGGGATAGCTACGAATGCTTCTAATAACTTTGAATAACTGATTTGAAAAACATCAAGATCATATAAGTTAATACCCATTGACGTCATTGCTGCCAAATATACGATAGTATATATTTCACTGAAATTAACCTTCGCTGAAATTATTGTTTGCTCTTAATGTTTCGCTAAAAATTAACTTCACTCAATATATATATATATATATATAATATATATATATATATATATATATATATATATATATATATATATATATATATATATATATATATATATATATATATATGATTGATGATGATGATATATATATATATAATGTAAACCATAATCCTCCATATAAATGAAATGGCTGTGTCAGAGCAAAAAAAATTGACTCCCAATTTAGCTGACTTTTACAACACAGAAGCAAATGAGGAGGAAGTATTTTTGCCCCTCTTTAAGGGGGAGGTGAAATTTACATTAGATTTATATATCTTTAGCATGCTTAAGTTTTAAACTTTTATAGAACAATATTCATGGATCAATTCCTGGACCTCCATGTCTGTTATAATTTAAACAACTTTTCAGCGTAGTGTCGCAAACTCTAAATATCAGCATTATACTTCTTACTTCATACTTAATTTTGGAACTATAATTCGCCAAGATAAAGGTTGGCTTTAGTAATTGAATATTTATGATTAGTTTATATATGAGACAGAGTAAATGATTATTCCATTTTCCTTATGCAGTACTTATACAAGAGCTGCAATCCCCATGTAAAGGGGGTGGCTAAGTCAAAGCACATTCCCCAGAAGCTAACATACCTCAGTCACTCCTCTTAGCTCCTAAGGTTTAAAGGGCTGCCACAATAACCCCCACCATCTTGCTTGGGTTACTCACAGGACACGTGGGCAAGGCTCTTCTACCATGAAACCCAACAGCCGTAGATGGCTTACCCAAACCGATTCATCTCTTGCCAAAAGTCATAGATGACTATAACATTAGGTATCTTGAATTAAAAAGCGAATGAATAAGTCTCTGAAAGAGCTTTTGGTTTATATAGTTGTGCATTTAAAGGATACTTCAGTAATCTGTCTAGCATAGCTGCTATGATATGATTAAATATGATTTTTTGAGAAGATGCTTTTTTTTCATAAATATTAGTTTTAATATTTCAAATTTGGAATGAGAAATATACCTCAGTATGTCTCGAACTATAGCACATTTCTAGTATAGACAGTGCTTTGTTACATACACAAAATTTAATTCATACACTAAAAGGTAGTTTCTTAAATTTATAGATTTGTTATAAAGCTTCAGAGTATGATCTCTTGAGGCACAGATTTTATGGATATTTTCTGAATTCTGGTTGATATCTAGCTATTTGTTAGTATTAGCAAGCTTAATGAGCTAAGACAAAGGATGCCTTTCTAGATGATATAAGTTTATGACTGCATAGTTATATAAAAAATATTAAACTTATTTTAGCTTATAATTTGGAATGGAGAATAGTAATATATATCATGATTTAACTTCTGCCTACTTGGCATGCAAATTAAGCATAGCTCTGGTAGTGATAGATTAGGTTATGTTAGAACTATTTGAACAGTTAGCATATGTTTAATATTATGAATTCATATTAGTATATTTTTTCCTTATAGAAATCAGAAATTATGATTCATAAATCTTTCAATTTCTTCTCTTTTTAGCAGATTAATATTATAAACTCCATTTTAAAGACAGAATTTTTATTTCTTTTTTGTAGTTCATCAGCTTTTTTCATCACGATATTTGCTTCTTTGACTAATGAAGCACAGCTATATTTCTTACCTGCTTTGCCTTTTAATATTTTTTCAATGTAATACCATATTCCACTGAAGCTGGTTGGGTACCCAGAACTGTACAAAAGAGTCAGATGGGCTTCTTCATTACCGGGTTAATCCTCACTACTTTTATCAGCTGCTTAGTGACAAGGAAATAAAATTCTTAGAAAGAAAAAGATTGCTCACCCTTCACCCTTGTCCCTTTGGACTTACTCTTATGAAATATTACATAATTTTTAGATATTTGTTTATAATTTTTTATTGATTTATATCATAATCTGAAACATTCATACTATCCTTGCAGTAACAGAATTACAATAGGTTTTAATATTATGCAATATAGGTATGTATGATATTAATTTTTCTACTTTCTTCTTATGTTTTTTCTGTCTTCACTAATTCTCTAGTTTAAAAAAATAGGAGACTAAACTTTGGATTCGAAGTTATGGCTACATGCTAATTTTAATACCAAATAGCAAAAATGTAATATTAAGTAATCTTAACGAATGTTAACTAATTTTACTAACTGTATAGTTTAAATTTAAAACTCTAAACCTTGGATTCCAAGTTGTGACTTCATGCAAAATTCAGTACCAAATAACAAAAATATAATATTTAAATTCCTAAAGGAAATTAATATAGACAATCTTAATTTATTATTTCAGAAAGCTTTTAAGTAAATGTAAGCATCTTTATACTATGTAGTATTTATAGCTTAAGTTATGGTATGTGCAATTTAATTTGTTTTCATTATTTACTTGCTGCAATAGTTACCTATTTGAGGAGTTTATATTCTTATGTATATTGTTGTGGAGCTGAGCTCACTAGTAATTATATATATATATATATATATATATATATATATATATATATATATATATATATATATATATATATATATATATATATATATATATATATATATATATATATATATATATTATATATATATATATATATATTATTCTGAAGTGAAATTTGAGAAACTTAATTATATGACTTTTTTATTACAGTAAATCATTATGTATACCTTTTCGAACTTTAATTATATTTTCATGAAACGATTAGCATATAAAGTATGCTATATCATTATTAAGATGAAAAAGAAATTACAGATAGTTTTTTAGAGATATTCTTAAGTACCTCAGAACTGAATCCATTCCTTGATTTTCATGCTGATAAGAGAATCATACTGTAGGGTTCGAAGTTGAATTTTTTTGCATATACTTTTTAGGCTGCCATTGTATGTACTAGATGTAAGCTGTCATTACTGTCCATTTATGTGAGATTTATGAACAAAATGAGCTGCAAAGTATATAGAGCATCTTTTTTGAGGACTGTCTTCTGTAATGCAAGTCCTGAAACAGCTGCTAATTATGATACCTTTCATAACTGTTTATCTATTGGAGCACAGCTAATAGTTACCTAAAGGAGCATATACAGTACTTGTATAGGGAAAATACGTAAGGCAAGTATAGAATACCTAAGCACTAATTGTTACCCAAAGGAGCATATATAAGTGTAAAAAGTAGATGACCAAAACACTAATAGTTACTTTTAACATGCAGTCTTATATGGTAGGGAAAACCATTGGTATAACATTACTCGAAAGAGAAAAAGTTCTTATGCCATAGGTCCTATCTGTAGCCCTATTCAAGCACACCTGTTATGCGTGAGTAGGATATGTTAAAGATGTTAAATATAGTAATTATTTCTCTTAGATAGTGTTCCGCTTAATTTCATATTTAGTTCATTCAGGAAATTAATTTAGTTGTGCAGTGAATCTGATTTTGGGAGTTATATACAAGGTAGTTTAATATTTTGGATATCATTATCTGATGGGAATCCATGGCATTTGATTCTACAACTTAAAATTATTTGGACCTAGTTAGGATTAGCCAGGAGCTTGATGTCAAGCCTTCCCTCAGTTACGGTTCTTTTCCCGTACTTACGTCTACAATATATACTGCTTACAATTGCAAATACCAAAAAGAAATGATAAAGAAACAGTAGGATATGCTTGAGTAGGATATGTTAAAGATGTTAAATATAGTAATTATTTCTCTTAGATAGTGTTCCGCTTAATTTCATATTAAGTTCATTCAAGAAATTAATTTAGTTGTGCAGGGAATCTGATTTTGGGAACTATATACAAGGTAGTTTAATATATTGGATATCATTATCTGATGGGAATCCATGGCATTTGATACTACAACTCAAAATCATTTGGACCTAGTTAGGATTAGCCAGGAGCTTGATGTCAAGCCTTCCCTCAGTTACGATTCTTTTCCCGTACTTACATCTACAATATATACTGCTTACAATTGCAAATACCAAAAAGAAATGATAAAGAAACAGTAGTATGAAAATATAGTTTTCTTGACAAAGATAGGTAATTTAGTACACTGGTATAGTCACAGATACACTTTAGGCTGGAATTTTTAAAAACATTAACATCACTGTGGATGACTCATCAGAACCACATCTAGATGATCATGTACTAAAAGGTGTTGTCATAATGCTGTTAAAAGCTGTTTGCATGGAAGCATATCTCTCACTGCAAGACAGGCCATGCAGAAGTGTTGCAAGTTTTTATCTGTAATCATCTGACAAGTCACAGTTCTCTGTTTCTCTATGGGAGGGCAATTTTGTTTGTCTATTCTGATGTCACACATATTAAAAAAAGAGAAATATTTGCCACTTGTGCTGAAATTTTTTTGCTAACAGTTTTAGAGATAACTTCTGTGTTATGAGTCACTTATATTGAATGATTTTATATGAAATAGCTTTGATTTTTTTCATGCATAGATTATTGTGATTAGGAAGCAACTACAATGAGGAATAACATATATTAACAGCGTCTATGTTACAGAATTTTGTAGACTTTTAATTCTTTGGCTTCATTGCCTTGAGTATTTGATGCCACTGAGGTTCGTAATTTCTTTTTCTCTCCCTTATCTCTATTTTCGTAAATTTTCTCGAGAGTGCTTATGATTCTACTTGATTATGAATTTCGTTTTTAAAAGTATTTGAGAAATCAGGGTAACTAAGCTGTTGGTAACCACAGATGGTATTTCAAACCACGTTTCATAGTACTCACTTTTAAGACGGGTGACACTTTGTAGCTAAGAGCTTAGATTTTTCAGAAAAGTGTAAAGAAATCCGAGTGTGTTGGATTTACCTCCCCATTCCAAATATCACCTCTTATGAAGAAATATTGCAAGCCAAATCAAAGTTTTGACTTGAGAGTTGAAATAAAGATGCCATATTCACTGTAGAAGGCAAAGAATTTCTAAAGTACATGCACAGAACTATTATGGTTTTGATTGCTGTTGTCTGTCAAGCTATATAAATATCCTCTTTCCCCTTTGTGAGGGGAGTGGCCGACCCAAAGTATGCGAATTCACCATAATCCAACACATTCCACAGTTACTCCTCTAAGCTCCTTTAGGTTAAAGGGTTGCTGTTGTACTCATTGTAAAAGGTTCTCAGCGTGTGTAAGTACATGACCCATGTGTAACTAGGGTGAATTTAGTGTCAGTGCCTCTTGCAACTGGATATACCAAAGTCTACACTAGTAATAATTTAGGCTTTTTATTAGATCTTAGTGCAGTGGTTAGAGTGCTCGACTCGGGAAGTGACAGACTCAAAATTCAGCCCACTGTGGGGTGTTAACAAGAGCATCCATCTTCACTTTGGCAGCTCCAACTTGTCTGTGTCCACTCCTGGATGGGGATTAATATTGACACATAAAATGGCCAAGAACAACATTAGATCCCCTTGTATTCACTGATATCTTAGGAGGCAAACGAAAGGGGTAGAGTAACAGGGTGTTGGCAACTTTTCCTTCCTGAAATACCATTCTGATAATTGATGGATCTAAGATACAGATGAGCACCATAATGAACCCTGCTTCCTTAATTGGTTTGTATCAGTTGTGGCCACCCTGGTAGATTTTATGAATCATAGTTTCAGTTCATATGATCATAGTGCAAAAAGCTAGCCTATTTTTATATTTTGAGTTAAAATTGATATGGATATTAATTGCTTACATACTTCCAGTGGATGAATTGTATTTTATTCCCGTATAATTAGTAAACCATATACTGTTTTATTACATCTGGATTAGTCAATTTTTTTTTCTATATTAGTTAAATTTGATTTAATTTTAATTTCTTATCCCTGTTTAGAGATTTAAAATAGAACTGCAGGCTCTCTGATCATACAAGTTTTGTATCTAACAATTTCTAGGCTATTTTAAATTTGAGCAAAAGTGGTTTACAACAACAGAATAGTAATATCCAGAGTTGGAAGAATTTTATAAAAGAATTTTGTGAATACTTATTGCCTCACTCTATATTTTATCAGCTTCTTTGAGTAAATTTGGGACCATATCAAGCTTTTAGCTTAAAAATAATACAAGATTTCAGACTAAATGACCCAGTTTGGGTATTTGTAATCTTGAGGAGTAATATATATCAATAACTCAAATGTTAAGTGTTGCTCTTTGATTACTTCATTAGTAGTGTCTGAAAATGCTCCAAATTCTCTATTACTACGTAACAATTTCTCGTATTGCCCACGTCTCTTAATCTTACCCACTATTGAAAGGACACACACTCCTAAAAGTATATATATTAATTAATATGGATACAACAAAAGGCACTCTCAACCTCTAGTATGCGTATATCTCCCTCACTGCATAATGGTATCTTCTAGTGTTGATCAATTTGAACTCTGTTTTATGATTGTCACTATTCTGTATAATAATATAGATACCACAATATATGCTCCTTTTCAGCTCCTAATATCTGTGTTTCTTTTTTACTGTGTAATGGCATTTTAAAATGTTGATTAGTTTGATATATGCTTTATCTGTACTTTATGATAACTACTAGTATTCTTATATTTACTTCTTGAATTGAAGTTTATGCATCTCCATAATGATATGGATAACAGCCACATCCCCATGTATAAGTTTTTTTGTCATTCTTGCTTCCAATGAATATTTGGACGGCTCCCCATAAACCTACACAGCAGATTTTGCATTCAGGACTTGCATTTTTGAAATGGTTTTTGAAAGTTATGGTGTGTTTTAAAGTTCAAATTATCAAATACTGCTCTTAACCTTTTAGTAGTGAGCAGTATATAAGTTGTAGACATAAAAAAAATACAATAATATTATGTCTTTGAAATGTTACAAATTTCTTTTGCTCATTTGTACAGGTTAATGTTCATCGTGTGTTTGTGGCAAATGTTGTTTCTGAAGTGTAATTGCATTTCTACTTCGGTGGGACTCTGGAACTTAAAAAAAATACAAAGTTCTCTGAACAGTCCTACTTTTTACTGTAAATGATGTCAAGCCGTTCCAAGTATTAGTAATCTAATGCACCCTTAGTAGCGATGTGCCAAAGTTAGTGTGTCACACTATTAGGCTCCCAGATACTTTTCTAAATGAATTTCAATGTCATGTAAAGTGTATTAATGATGTTTTCTTTATTTACCATTGGTTAAAGTATTACAGGGTTGATTGCTAACAGTAAGAAATGATTAATTTCAGTCTAATATTTTTATTTTATATCTAAAAAAAAATTATATATAATATATATATATATATATATATATATATATATATATATATATATATATATATATATATATATATATATATATATATATATATATATATATACACACGAGTATATATTTGGAATTTTTACAAGTAAAGTAGATTATTCATTGAGGTGGTAATATATTGAGGTTTTGTTTTTATATTTGTTATATTGCTTTCTTTTAGTTTATTTTGTACAGTCATCATATGTCCATTAATCATCGCTCTGATTTCTTTTTTTTTATGGAGTGTTTCACTTTTCCAAATCTATTGTCGTCATGTGTACCATGAAGAGAAGTCAGGAACTTTGATTTTAGTTGATATACTGAGACAGAGCTCTAATGTAGTAGTTGCTATATCTGTATTGTTTCACCGTAATGTCGGATTATCTAGAAGAGATGTGTTGTATGTATTTTGTACAAAAGAATAAATTTTCCGAACTTAAAAAGAGATTTTGGTCTAAATTTAAGGAAGTCAAGTTTGCTTTTTTCCCTTGCATTGTTAAATTGGAAACTGGTTTACCATACCAATAATTTTTAACCAGAGTTTTAGAGCACATCAAATATTACTCTTGGTGATTGGGTAGGATGGTATTTTGTCTTAAAATGGAGCTATTTTGCACTTACCCCAATTGGGAACATCTATATCGGTATAAATGTTAACTTATCTACACATAGCATACAGAATCTCCCCAACTTACGAACATTCACAGATACGTAAAAAAAAACTACCCATTATCTACCCATGTATTATTGTAATGTACTGTATTATTACATTATTATTACTGTATTAAATTTCATTAATACTATATACACCTAGTTCTCAGAATAACGCCTAGATAGGTTCTCAGAAGTGTAGGGTAAATGGAAAATCGCGTGAAAAAACGAGTCATTTTCCATAGGAAACAATGATAAACGGCATAGATACATTCCAAACCTTACATAGACACACCATGCCAAAGATATAAGATAACTAAAAAACATATTTTATTACTACATAGCAAAGCAGACAGCCCTGTATCTATTTTCAAGAGTACACAAAAGATATTCATATTCACTTTACAGCTAGAAATTAACATACTTTACTCTACGGTACTCTATTATGCAGTGGGCAACAGTCATACAGTACACTGGGATATGCATGGTGGCCATGAGCAAGTAACTTATGCGGTAGAGGGGAAGGAGGATGCAGGAGAACGAACCTCTATCTGCAGATGTAAACAAAGATAAAATAAAAATTATAGATAAACAAAGCAAGACCAAAAAACGAAAAAAAAAATTAATAATTATATAATGCCTAAATCTACCATATAACAGATTAAAAATACTTAATCTACTTTCTCTAGAGAGGCACAGAGTTAGGGGGGGATATGATTGAGGTGTATAAATGGTTTAAAGGGATTAACAAGGGTGATATTAATAAAGTTTTAAAACTTCATGATCAAACCAGAACTCGTAATGGGTAATGGATTTAAGCTTGATAAATTTCGGTTCAGAAGGGAAATTGGTGAAAATTGGCTTGGTAATACCGTAGAGTAGCTGATGCATGGAACAGGATTCCTAGTAGGATAATAAATGCCACTACCTTAGACACCTTCAAATGTAGATTAGACATATGACAGAGGTAGGGTGGGTATATATATAATGTATAATGATAATGATCTTTTCTTATCGTAATCCTCTTTGTACTCGTGGAAGAAGCGTCTGTGGGTGCTTATTTACTTAAAAAAAAAAAAAAAAAAAAATGGGGGGGGCGTTATTCGTGAATTTCGAATTTTTTTACTATTATTTTTGGGGGTGTTATTGCAATTTTGCAGATAAAAAAATTGCGCATAAAAGGAACAAGGTGTACTTAATGCTTTATGTAGTAATTAAGTGTCTTTAGCCTAAATACTGTCCACTACTGCATATGTATGTACTGTTTAGCTTTTTTTTTTTTTTACCTAAAAACAACATACGAACAATTCTACTAACAAATGAACTTCTGGAATCTAACTCATTCGTAAGTTTGGGAGTGTCTGTATATACTCAACCCACAAATTAAAGGACTATTATTTTATTTTATTAATTTATTGCGCCAAGGCGTCAGACATTACATGAGTTCATACAAATAATGCTTCAAATGGATACAAAACAAAGAATTGAACATAGTTTACAGGGAGGTGTACACATTGATAAAACATTGCTGCATACTAACACACAACTCACAGTATGGCAGCACAGAGTACATTATATGCAAAAGTAAAGCTAAGAGAAACGCAGAATGCACAAACAGAATTGTACAGCAACATACAGAAAATATATGTATAATTCAATATAATTAATGGCCACCAAAGTGAGGATAACGAGCAAGAATAACATCAAGGTTGTCATCATTAAGTAAAAATGAGCAGATCTGTATTAAGTTCTGACCTCGTGGTAAAACATCTCTCACTGTGGGGCACTGAAGGCAATAGTGGTCAAGAGTGTTAGCATTAGGACGGTCGCATAATTTACAGGAGGTGTACTGTGGCATATCTAGAGTCTGGGAGACCTGCCATAAAGGCCGATACCCCATTCTGAGCCGAGCACTAACTACATTGTTTTTCCGCACCATTAACCCGCGTCTGCGATACTTGTAGCGACTATGAAGAAAGTGATCATGGTGCTGTATGGACACACTGTTGGCCCTCTCCGTGTCCCTGCGCTGGACCGTCATGGCAAACCCAGCTGAGTAGATGATGTTACGTAGGCATCGAAGGGAGGGCTCAGCGTCCACAGCATGCCCATCCAGCATACAGGCCGCCTTGGATTAAAGGACTAATAAGGGAGGGACCTCTGTCCATTAAATCCAATTGTCTGCTGTTTCTGGTGGGGGGAGGGGTCATTAGTGGCCAATACCACTAAAGCACATTATGAAATGAAGAGGAATAATACTTTTAATAAAGCTCAACATCCAACGTACAATTGTAAAATACCTGTACACTATATATATAAATTCAGTATTTTTATTTTTGTGAGTGTATGAAAGAGAGAAAGAGAACATAATACAGTACAGTTTTATAAAGTTTCGGAGATCAGATACACTGACGTGATGGTAGCCCAAAGTGTTTTTCATTCTCTCTCTCTCTTTCTTTTGAATCAGTGGCTCTGGTCCAATGGTACCACAACTGAAAAATACTAATCTGCTGCTCCAGATTTTATCTGTTAAATCCAAAGTGCGTTGAATAGAGATCCGTTAAATCAAGGATTGTGTGTACATGTATAATGTCTACAATCCCCTTTGGAAGGAGGTGGTAGAGTCAATTGCACGCATTTACTAGAAGCTTAGTCACTCCTTTCAGTTGTTTTGGGAT
>JAXCGZ010011740.1:0-35000 GCA_037179515.1 Halocaridina rubra
GAGTAAAACACTCAAACAAGACGTTTTTCTTTCTTCCTCGGTCTCAAATAAACAGATAAACAAATAAACAAGGTGACAAACAAGCAACCTTTATATGTTTCCCAGATGAAAACAATTATAAAGTTTCTTTCAGCATATTTCCTTCCTTTGTTGAGACTCGTAAATAAAATGATAAATAAGAATACTTTTTTCTTCTTTTGAGCTCTAGCATAGAATTTATAGAGACTGTTTCTTTATATCTATCTATCTATCTATCTGTCTATCTATCTATCTATATATCTATCTATCTACATATATATATATATATATATATATATATATATATATATATATATATATATATATATATATATATATATATATATATACACACAGACATACAGACAGACTGATAGATAAATAGATAGATAGATATAATGATGCCTTAAATACGATGTATTCTTACAAATGACTAAATAGATACTGTACTAAAAGCATCTAATGACCAAGAAATGGCTCTAGTGAACGAGAAATTGTTCTGTTGTATATAGAAACGACTATAATTTGCCATCCTGGATTCATCTACACTGGAAAAGGTTCTGTACTTTTATCTGGTTCTAGGTACTTTTTCAGAGTCCTTGTATAAAGACGCAAAACAAGATGTATCAGTGTATAAGGAAGTCTTCAATACATTTGTTTAGTTGCTCTTATTTTGTATTTTGTATAAACTTCCCATCTTTTCATTCATTTCTCTTCACTCTTCTGTACATCCCCATTTTATTTTTTACATTTTTCTTATCTTCTTACAATCCTCTGTTTGTCTCGCTCTTCCTCTGTTATCTTCCCTTTTTTATAATTTTCCCCCCATTCTATTCTCTCCTATTTCCCTTCTTCGTTATTCTCTCTCTCTCTCTCTCTCTCTCTCTCTCTCTCTCTCTCTCTCTCTCTCTCTCTCTCTCACACACACACACACACACACACACACACACACACACACACACACACACACACACACACACACACACACACACACACACACACACACACACACACACACACACACACACACACACCTCCTTTGAAATCGAAGTTCTTGGAGAGTGTATTTGTATATTGCTGTCTGGTGCGAGTGTGGCGTTTTTTGGGTACACTTTATTGTTGAACTTGAGTCTTGAAGACTTCAAAATATGTTCATAAAAGTTGGAACGATATATGCCGCTGCTGGAGATGACAGTCGCTTGGAAGGGAGGGAAAAAGTACCCTTTGGAAATGTGTCAACAGACGTAAGGGGTTTGCACAGAAAAATTAAAATTATGGAAATGAAAAGAGGGAGATTTTGAGAAAATGAGAATACGGTTGTACAGAGTGAGTGAGATTTTGAGAGAAAGAGAATACGCTTGACGGAGTTTGAGAGAAAGTGAGAGAGTGAATACGCTTGACAGGCTGAGATTTTGAGGGACAGAGAATGCGGTTGACAGAGTGAGATTTTGAGAGAAAGTGAATACGCTTGACAGAGTGAGATTTTGATGGAAAGAAAATACGGTTGAAAGAGTGAGATTGTGAGAGAAAGAGAATACGTGATATTTTGAGAGAAAGTGAATACACTTGACAGAGTGAGATTTTGAGAAAAAGAATACGGTTGACAGAATGAGATTTTGAGAGAATGAATATGCTTCCTGAGTGGAACAATAGAGATTTGAAAGAAAAGTAAGTTGTAGATGGTTCTTGAATAAATCTATCTGTCTATATACATTAGCCATATTCCCTCTTATAAGGAGGGTGGCTGAGTCAAACCAAAATACTTTGGAGTAAAATTCTTGAGAAGAGCAGCGGGATATTTAGAGTAAAGAGATTAAGACAGACCAATAATTCATGACCAGAACGAGGAAAGTTTGAGAGAATTCTGTGACAAATTGTTGTTCTTGAGTAAAAAGAGGAATATTTTATATAGAATAGTACGAGGCAGATATAGTGAGATTTTCAGAGCAAATTATACAGTAGATAGATGGTATATGAGTAGAATAGTGGCAGATATTGAGATAAATTTGTAGTGAAATCAGCTGCGGCTGTCGGGCCTCACCGTAGAAAATCCTTGCCTTCTTACCTTGTGGATGACCCAAGCAAAATGATAGTGGGGAAATGTGGCATCCATTTATCCCCAAGGAGCTAAGAGGAGTAGTTGAGGTATGTATGGATCGTGATGAGTGCGTGTTTTTTGCCTCGGCCGCCCCACTTACAAGTGGGTATGGGGCCATGTATATGTATGTATGCATGTATGTATGTATGTATGTATGTATGTATGTATGTATGTATGTATGTATGTATGTATATATATATGTATGTATGTATGTATGTATGTATGTATGTTTGCATGTATATAGGCTTTTTTCTCCCTAAGAGCTTTTGAGATTATTATGAGAGATGTATTTAGAGACAAGTATATGGCAGATAGATAGTAGAGGAGTAGAACAGCGGGAGATTTTGAGAGTAAACTACATATTGTAAAAGTTGACTATATGAGGTGGAGCAAGGGGACTCGGGACTCCCCCCCTTTGCAATTTCCTCCTGTACTTGTATTTGACTCAGTGAATACGCATATACGCATACTTGTGGAACGAATGTGACGAATAGAGAAGAGACTGAACGCATGCTATCTGAAAAGAGAGATGGATATGTTAATATGAAATGAAGCAAAGGTAAATTGGTTGTGGGCTTTGACTCGAGCATTTCCCTTACGAATGAGATTACGGAACTTGTAGTGGCGGGGGCTGAGGCGGAGGTGGTAGAGTAATTTTGGGAATTTGTAGCAAGCATCACATGTCTGCTGAAGTTGCCGTTCGCTTTGGCTCAAATTGACTTTCTCATTTTTTTTTTCATTCTACTTTTATTATTATTATTATTATTATTATTTTTATTATTATTATTATTATTATTATTATTATTATTATTATTATTATTATTATAAAAATAATGATAATAATAATAATAATAATTATTATTATTATAATAATAATAATAATAATAATAATAATAATAATAATAATAATTATTATTATTATTATTATTATTATTATTATAATAATAATTATTATTATTATTATTATTGTTGTTGTTGTTGTTGTTGTTGTTGTTCTTGTTTTCCAAATTATGGCTTCCCGGATCTCATTTTCAATTATGGAATTAAAAGTTTTTGAGATATTTATTCACACACACACGCACACACACACACAAGCACACACACACACACACACACACCACACACACACACACACACATACACACACACACACACACACACATCCAATTTCCTTATATATATATGTTTATATTTTTATCAATATTTATATTTTATTTTATTCATATTTCCATATTTATATTTTCTATTCGCATACAATATTAAGTAATTATCTTTATCTTTATTATTTTCTATCCTATTTCCAGGATGTACGACCATATTCCCAAAGCATCGTAAGGAGAGGCTAAAGGTGGATCAGACTCTTTCACGGAGCGCACACGGAGGCAGACGAACGCAAAAATGCACACATGAGGTCGGAATAACTACAATGAATTTTTTTTTATTTTTATTTACTCATAAATTTGTATTTATTTGTTTTTATTTATTGTCCTAATAACATAAAAGAATCTTTTTTATTTTGGGGGGGGGCTTTTTACAAATTATGTGTGCGTGTTTGGGTGTTTATATATATATATATATATATATATATATATATATATATATATATATATATATATATATATATATATATATATATATATATATATATATATATATATATATATACAGAAGTATGCATTACTAATGAAAAATAAATACTTGCATGCCATAATATTAGTGTCAATATTACACGTAATAATAATAATAATAATAATAATAATAATAATAATAATAATAATAATAATAATGATAATAATAATAATAATAATAATAATACTAATAATAATAGTAATAAAAATACTAACAATTTTAGTGCTAGTAATAGTAGTATTTATAGTAGTTACAGTAGTAGTAGTAGTAGTAGTAGCAGTATCTAAGTTGAATTTAAAGACATAGGAGGAATTAAGAATACTCACTCCATGTTCGCCTGCGCGTCGTAAAAGTCTAATGAATGAGGTAGAATGTAGCAACTGGGAATCCCCTCCTTCTTATCCTTCTGCAAAGAATCAAGGCATATAACGGGTTTCTGACGGAGAAGCTCCAACCATAACCTTCACCAGCACCTTAGAATATACGTATGCTTTAACTAGGCCGCCACCCTTACTAGGGTAATATTTTCTGTGTATATATATATATATATATATATATATATATATATATATATATATATATATATATATATATATATATATATATATATATATATATATATATAAACAGGAATTTCCATTTATGACGGAAACGCGCCCTCATACATTTTGTATATGTATGTATTAAACAAGAATATTCTTGTATATTGAAAATCTTCACTCATACAGAATCTCTATGCATATAAAACACAAATTAATATACAAAATGATATATCTAAGAAGCACGTCTGTATACATAAAAATACGAATTGCTATTACACATGGCTGCGTTCAACAGATCTGAGTGTTGAGAAAACTGGTTCATTTCTGTTACTTTCCCTAAGGTTGAGCAGGAAGAGAGGTAGTGAACATCGTGTTCTATATCTCATCTCGCTCTATGCCTAAGGAACGAACCTCTACCATTCCCTTTATGGTTTCCAACAAAGACTTTAATATGCTAATAAAGACGGAAAGGGGGGGGGGGGGTTAGTGAGCCATAAGGGAGAAAACGAAAGAGAAGGGGGGGAGGCTGGCTCTGCGAAAGTACACCATTCTCGGGGATGTATACAAGAAAGTGGGTGTCTGGAAAGGACTTGTATCCAGGAAAGACGTATCCATGCTAAGATTATTCACAAATGCCTAAATACATTCTGAAAAGGCGCTTAATTTATTTACGAAGCAGTTTATGATTTACACAATTTTTCTGATATACTATTTAATGCTTTATGGAACTAACTTGACCACAATTGGAGACAAAAACACTATTGAAATACGTAAAGTAATCCGTGCTTTAAGATATGTTAGAAATTGGATGTTTGGAATCCATTTGTATTTTCCAAAGACACCTCTGTTCTAAGAATACTCTTAGATGTGTAAAGACATTTTGTAAAATATCTTAATTTATTCTTCAAAAGGGTTTAAAATGTATATAATGTATTTAAAGAGTCTTTACGAGTATGTAAAGATTAAATACAATTTGGAAAGCATTTAATTTATTTGGAAAATGGTTTATAATGTACATTATATTCTAATATATTATTGAATTCGAGCCCACAACACTCTTAAAACTGCTTAAGTAAACCTTGCTGGATGATATAGATAAGAAAGTGGCTTTCCTGGAATCCACTTGTACCCTTCAAAGACGTCTCAGTGCCACGAATATTTAAGTGTGCAAAGAATAAATATATTCTGGAAAGAAAACACTCAGTCTTCTTATAAAGCTTTATGATGTATATAATTATTTTAATATATAACTGAAAGAAATATAAAACTAATTTGACTGAAATTCGAGCCCACAGCATACTTAAAAATTTAGCAATGTACATATAGGGACTCTTCAACTTCACCACAGAGTATCTTCAATGAAGAAGTTGTAATGAAGATGTACATTCATTAGACTGATCCTCTCCAACTTTAGACAATCTTAGACGATTTTTAAAGTCATTTAAGATTTTATAAAACTAGGAACCACTGCTTATTAAGGATATCAGTATGCTTTCAGCATTCGTTAGACACTGTTCGTATCCTGCTCTACCAGATAACAAAAGATTTTATATTCTTTCACATTTTACGGTATGAATACTGATGGGTTGTTTTTGTGCTGTAGGCTTGAATCTCGGTCTAGGATTATCATTGTCATTTTTTTTCTTTGCAGGCGTGACATGGGTGAGGTGCAGCATGGGCTTATCCCGGTGGCTTCTTGCCCTTTTACTCTATCAAGCCACATTCACTACTCCAACAGGTATGTATGTATATTTGTATGTATGTATGTATTCATTTAATAACTAAATAGTGCTTATCTGTGAGACTAATTTTTGGTTTGAACTCAAAATGTTGCTGCCAGATGCCCTTCCTGACACCAACCCTCTCCATTATATGTCACCGTATGAACTTTCACCCACCTCTCTTTCTGATTGCCAGATGTACGATATCTGCGCCACAGCGGACGGCGAGAAGGCGCCTTGGCTGAGGCACTGGGCCAACAGGCACCGTCTTCCCAATTTTCTTCGTCGTCTATGGGACACCTCAACGCTTCCACGACGACAAATCCGGCCGATTTACTCTTCGAGGATGAACCTGATCCTCGACTCAGTGTGGAAGAGAGGTTGGTTGTGAGAGGCCAGGAAGTTGTCCTCGAGTGCGTGGTTCCTGACGAGGCTAAAGTTATCGAAGGAGACGATAGTGTTGAAGGAGAAGTTCGCTGGTTTCACGATGGGACTCTGGTAAGAGATATAGATATCATCCATCTCTAGCACGTTCTCCCATAATAACAAAAATATAATTTGTTGCATTTGTTTACAAATTACCTAATGTATGTTTGTGTTTGGACATTGTCGACAGATTGACGGTGATCTTCGGGTGTCGATAATGTGGACGGGTCGATTAGTGATGTCCCACGCCGTATCTGCAGACTCGGGCCTGTGGTGGTGTCACCGATCTGGGAGACCGGCGCCAAAGCTTAGGCTGGTGGTGACAAGTAAGTTGAGATTAAGCTGATAATCAAAACTTAATAATCAGGTATTTCAATTTTTGAATGCCCATGTGAGTATGTTAGTTTAAAAATAATCTGGCAAACTTGTGAACGGAGTTTGAACCCGCCTCATTTCTTGGCGACTGGCGCCATTGCTTTGGTTGGTGATATCAAGTAAGTTGAAATTAAACTGATAATAAAAACGTAATGCAACCTAATAATAAGGGTTTAAGCTTCTGAAAGCTCATGTGAGTATGTAAGTTAATGAAGAAACTGATATACTAATGAACGGAGTTTGAACCCGCCTCATATCTTGGCCAAAGCTGAGGTTGATGGTTACAAGTAAAGGGGAGTTTACATGGTCAAACGGTTCGTCGAACGCGGTTCGACAGACAAGTGTTTGAAGTGATGTCCGAACGTGTGAACGGGGTATTTGGTTGTCGAGCACGTTCCGTGTAACCCCCCTAAGTTTAGATAAAGCTGAAATTCACCTGCTAATTATATATTTAGATTTATGAATGGCTCTCCGAGTCCAGACATTATAGAATAAACTGTCTTAAGAGTGAATGAAATTTTGTGCCTAAATCCTTCCAAGGCACCTGGTGCCAAAGTTTAGGTTATTGGTTAAAATAAAAGTTTAGAACAGATTCAGCATTTAATATATATATATATATATATATATATATATATATATATATATATATATATATATATATATATATATATATATATATATATATATATATATATATATATATATATATATATATTCACATACAACCTTTTAAACTTCTGCGACTCTCTAGGTTTAACAGTAAGGAATTGCTTACCAGACTCCCTCAATTCCAATCCACCCCATTCTGTAATGACTGGCACCATATATTATCTTGTGGCTACAAACATTTTTATATAAAGCTGAGATTAAGGTTTGATTACTTGATGTAATAAATGATTGTTGAGTTAAGATTGAGCTACCATATCAGACGAGTTGAATTCAAACACATTATTATTATTATTTTTTTTTTGGAAGGGCAAAATAATTTGACTGACTGTATAAGATGTACTTACAGTATATTTGATTACTGTACAAGCAATAAAAACAAAGAAGATTTATGGCATATTACAGTCATTATAATAAAATATTTTTTATAAAGAAAATTAGATATTTTTGAAAAGTTTTTGCATCTATAATTTATTCTTAATAATCTACAGAAAATTAAATGTTTATATTATGATATTCCCACCCACAATTTTGTTGTCATTTAAAAGTCTCTGACTTATGTTTAAGGAAAAAATAATGCTATGTTGATATTAAAAGTTAATGAGTACCTGAATGGACAAATATCTTTTAATATGCAGCATCGACTTTCATATGACTTACTATTGTAAAATTACGTGCTGCTGTACCATAAATTTAAGAATTATTATTGATAAAAATAAACTTATATATTGTTTAATTTCTCATTCGTATTTTCACGCAGTACCCCCCGAACGTCCTTATCTCATGTATGGAACTGCACAGTTAGCTGCTGGCGCCCGCTTAACCACTCGGGAAGGCAATTCCATTACTCTCCATTGTATCGTAGAGGGGGGTAACCCTGCGCCTTCCATCACTTGGATTTTAGGAGGAGACGACATTACATCTACTAGTCAAGTTAGTATTCTGCAGCATAGATAAACATTTTTATAGTGTTTTGAAGCATCGACTAGTTTATTTTCAGTATGAAATTTATTTTGATTGTTTAAGTTATATCTCATGTATGTCTTACTACTGGTTCCCACCTCATTTGAATAATGGAATGTTTCCTTTCTTGTTTGACTCTAGCAATATTGTGATATATTCTAAGTGTAGTTACCTCCCCCATCACAGTAAATAAGTGGGACATAGTTTTGTTTTTCGTAAAATAATTTATATCTCTTTAAAACTTTCCCTCTTTGTGTCCTCCCCCATGAAGAGAAAATGGAAAGAACCAGGTTTTTTTTTTTATTAATTATAGCACTATCTTAACCCTGGCTTGTTTCATTCCCCATCATACCAAATAAGAGAGAATCAGATATCTTGTTTTTCCATTAATATTAAATCGTTGTTATCTTTTCTAAGTGAGCAGTTCCCCCCCCCCTCCCATCACATCCAATTAGGTGAAAACCAACTGTGTTCTAATTCTCAAAATTATTATGAGATCTTCAGAGAATTTTTTCACCCCCGTCTTTCCCAAGTGAGGTGAGAAGGAAATGTTTTATTTCCCTTAAATTGCTTTGTATCACTTAAAAGTATCAAGTTTCCTCCCCTCTCGATACCAAATGAGTAAGAACCATACGTGTTATACTTAGAATGACCATTATTCTTGCATATGGATTATGTTTCCTTCCCCATCACTATCAAATGAGCGTAAATTAGATCTTGTTTATCCTAAGGATCATTATATCTTGAAAGTATCGAGTTTCCTCCCCCATCACGACCAAATGATTGAGAATTCTCTCCATCAAATGTAAATGGGCATGAATGAGTCTAGTTTATCCTAAGGATTATTATTATCTCTTCAAATTATCATGTTTCCTCCCCCATCATTGCCAAATGTGTGAGAATCAAGTATGTTTTCCCGAGAATAATCATTTATTCCTTGAACATATCATGGTTCCTCCCCCATCACCAGCAAATGGATATGAACCAGTCTTGTTTACTTCTAGAATCAGTGTTATTCATGTTTCCTTCCCATCACTCACAAATGAGTAAGTTTAATTGTTTTCACTCCAGACTCAACAACACCCATTGTTCAGTGTTACACTTAGATCCAGCTCACACTTGTTGTAATTTTTTTCAGTAGTTCAGGAGAAAACACCTCTTAAGACTTTATTTAGAAATTCAAATTGGTGTTTTGTTAGTCTTATTTTTAATATTTCCGATTGAAACGCGGATTGGTTGAGTGCAATTTTTCTCGTCAGCTGAAATTGAAATCCCAAGAAATGGAAATATTCTATTCCAATTTTTTTTCTGTTGTTGTCTGTTTTTGAATTTATTAAAACTCCCAGTTTTTTATTCTTGTTTTCGATAACATGTATTCTCTCTCTCTCTCTCTCTCTCTCTCTCTCTCTCTCTCTCTCTCTCTCTCTCTCTCTCTCTCTCTCTCTCTCTCTCTCTCTCTCTCTCTCTCTCTCTCTCTCTCTCTCTCTCTCTCTCTCTCTCTCTATGTATGCATGCATGTATGTAGGTATGTATGTATGCATCTATCTATCTATCTACCTATCTATCTATCTATCTATCTATCTATCTATCTATCTATCTCATATTAATTGGTTATGAATTTCAAGTTTCTTCTCGGAACTTTAATTATGTCATGAGGAAAGAGAATATATTTTGCAATGTATGTTTGGTTTCGTGTCCCATAAAACTTTTCGATGATTGAGAACTAATTTTTTTATCTTTATTTCTACTTATGTATGATTTTTATATTATTTATTTATATATTTATTTATTTATTTATTTATTTATTGTTTATTCATATAAATATTTTGTATTATTCCTTTATAATGTCAAGTACATTTATAACTTCCTCCTCCTAATAATAATAATAATAATTATTATTATTATTATTATTATATTATTATTATTATTATTATTATTATTATTATTATTATTATTATTTATTGTTATTATTATTATTATTATTATTATTATTATTATTATTATTATTATTGTTATTATTATTATTATTATTATTATTATTATTATTATTATTATTATTATTATTATTATTATTATTATCATAGATCCACAGCAAATGGGTGGCTGCTGAGGGTGTCTTTAATACCAGGAGTAACCTGACGGTGCCACAGGTTAAAAGAGATCTTCATAATAACACTGTTGCCTGCGTGGTCAGGCACCCGGCACTCCCTCTTCCTGTTCCCGTTCCACTGAGGCTCAACATTGAATGTAAGTTTGGCTCTCCTGAAGGTGTACGAGTGTGTGAGGCACTGATTTTCATTTAAATAATTACTTAAGCCAGAGGCACTCTAGTTTTTTTTTTTTTTTTTTTTTTTTTTTTTTGCCAGGTGGGCTTTGTGATATTTTCAGTGCCAAGTGCAGTCATTGATTTTTTTTTCATTAGGAACAATACCTAAGTTTATATGTTGTATGCCTGTTATCAATATTTTCGGTGATTTCCGCAATCGAATATTTTTGTATTTAACTCTGAGCTTCTTGTGTGAGGTCACTTATTTCTTTTTGGCAGTGACCTGATTGAATGCCATTTAAATGTATAATATTTGGATTAAAATACTGACAAAAGATGATACAACACGGTAGGCCAGCTACGGCTCTTTGGCCCCATGGCGGAAAGGTTTTCTCCTCTTACACATTGTGTATTTACCTAATTGTATTTACCTAATTGTGTTTACGGGAAAGAGCCCAAAACTCGTATCTTCCCGTCTCCTGATCGGTTCCATTTTATACTTAGTGATACTTATCATACCTGTCCTTAAAACTATGAATTGAGATAGCATTAACTACCTCCTCGCTTACCCAATTCCAATTATCAACTACTCTTACACTGAAAAAGTATTTCCTTACATCCTGCAAAGAAGTTTTCGTACGAAGCTTCAAACTATGACCTCTAGTTCTAGAGCCAGCCATATCAAAATATCGATCCCTATCCACTCTATCATAACCATGAAGGAATTTAAATACTGTCACCATATCCCCCCTCAATCTTCTAGCTTCGAGTGATGGTAAGTCTAATTCCGTGACCCAAGTAGTGTGTTGCTTTCTTTTTATGAGTGTGAAACTGGGACAGGCAAGAAAATTGCCCTCATCAATAAAGGCCCGGGCACGAAGAAAACATTAACACTAAGGAAAAGCAAAATGTTAAGGACAAGGCAGATATGAGGTATTAATACTCAATAGGAAAAGGACAGGATGAAAGAATAGTCGAAGTAATAAGGACCCAGAGATTTGGCAGGATTAGGCCTTGAGATGCCGATAGATTCGTGTTTTGAAGGAAGATAGGTCATAAGAATTTCAGAGTCTGGAAGTAGATGGGAAGAAGCAGTTGCTGCACCGACCAATCCTCGAGCTACAGATCACACAGTACCTGTGAGACGAAATCGATTGGTGAGTGTTACGTGGCCTCGGAAGTGGGGGAGGGATGCAGCTCGCCAACTCATCAGAGCAGCAATGGAAGTAGTAGCGATAGAAAAAGATGGGAATGATAACTTAAGGCGAAAAGAGAGATAATCCAGATTAGAAGTAAGAGAAGGGTCATTAATGGGTCTGACTGCCTTAGATTTAACCCTATCAAGGAAATAAGTATATTAAGAAGAAGCACCACAGATGTGCGATCAGTATTCTAATCAGGGACGAATAAGACTTTTATAAATTTTAAGTATCTGTAAAGAGGAATAGTGTGTACTCGTTCATCCCACCCCCTTAAAAGGGAAATTACAATCTGTATGTATGAATGAACATATGTATGTATGTCTGTCTATCTGTCTGTATGCGTGCGTGCGTGTATAGGTAAGTAGGTAGATTGGTGGGTAGGTAGGTAGGTAGGTAGGTATCTGATTAAATTTTTCTCTGTTGGCAATGTTTTGTATATTTAATAAATCGAGTGCCATTATTTTCAAGTTTTGTATGTATTTATCTTTTGCATTAAAGTGATTGTATGTGAAAATATGATGTAAATATTACATTTTTTTTGGCACTTTATTGCACTGTTAATGTTGGAGTCATTGTTTAAATAGAGTCAGTATAACCACATGTCAAACAGTGTAAGATGACACTTTATCTCTGTTTTTATATAATAATTAATTTAACTATTAATATATTATTAATTAATATAGGATTTTTATGAGCAAAAGCAACATAATTATAAGTACTGTACGAGTATATTCTTATTGTTTTTGAAAACTAAAATTTATACATTAATTCTCTCTCTCTCTCTCTCTCTCTCTCTCTCTCTCTCTCTCTCTCTCTCTCTCTCTCTCTCTCTCTCTCTCTCTCTCTCTCTCTCTCTTTCCAGATTCGCCCGATTTTGTATTACGAAGGTGGCCCACGTGGGGGTCCCCAGTGAGGGAGGGTACCACTGTCTCTCTCTTGTGTTCAGTTGATGCCAATCCTCCCTCTAGTCCAACATGGGTCAAAAGTTAGTATGATATGTGAATATTAGGTAGTCCAACATAAGTCAAAGGTCAGCATGATGTATAAATTTTGGATAGTCCGACCTGGGTCTAAGGTCAATATGATATATGAATATCGGGTAGTCCAGCATGGATGAAAGGTAGTATAATATATGAATTTCGTTGAGTCCAGCACGGTTCAAATGTAAGTTTTATTTATGAATTTCTGGTAGTCCAACATGGGTTAAAGGTCAGTATGATATAAGAATTGTGGGTAGTCCAGCATGGTTCAAAGGTCAGTATGATATAAGAATTTTTGGTAGTTCAACATTGGTCAAAGGTCAGTATGATATATGAATATGAATATTCCAGCATGGGTCAAAGATCTGTATGATATATTAATTTAGGTTTGTTCAACATTTGTCAAAGGTCAGTATGATATATGAACTTTGGGTAATCCAACATGGGTCAAAGGTCAGTATGATATATGAATTGAAAAGAGTCTAGCATGGGTCAAAGGTCAATATGACATATGAATTTTGAGTAGTCCAGCATGTGTCAAAGGTCATTATGATATGTTATTGTATTGTTAGAATATGGGGGTATGTCCATGTTTATAGAAACATTTATGTCAGTAAGGAGAATGGTGTAGTCAAAGCACGCACAATTCTCATGGTTTATATATATATATATATATATATATATATATATATATATATATATATATATATATATATATATATATATATATATTCCATAACCATTATTCCCCCCTCAAGTAGGGGATTGGCCTAGTCAAAGTACACTTTGGTTCTAGGATTCTCGCAAGAACTTTCCTAACAGAACTCCCTCGTATACCCTGCCTATTCGGGAGAATAGGCAGGGTATCCTGGGATACGCAGTTCCCCAGCTCCACCGTATTTAGTTAACTTTTACGACATGCAGAAAAGGGAAGAAGTATTCTCGTCCCCAGTCCCTGAGAAGAGAGAATGAAAAGGATTGTGACTCATTCATCCCCAAAGAAGGAAAGAAAAAATATGTGATAAAGGGAAACTGAACTATGGGAGGCAGAGGATGCTCAATTCCTCACTAATAATGCGTACCTGAGGAGCACTGTTACATATTAGGATTATCTACATTCCATAGAAAGCAAAATAGTTAAGAATTTTTCACACCTCCGGTCGGGACTTGAACCTGGGTCTTGTAGAATGTAAGTTCACAGCTTATTTACATACATAATGTCTATGATCCCCTTTCTTCGAGTTTCTCTCTCTCTCTCTCTCTCTCTCTCTCTCTCTCTCTCTCTCTCTCTCTCTCTCTCTCTCTCTCTCTCTCTCTCTCTCTCTCTCTCCTCTCTCTCTCTCTCTCTCTCTCTCTCTCTCTCTCCATGATAATGAGGTCACTTAGCCTGAGGCAGACAATTTCCTAAAGAATTTCTTTTTTCCAGCATCATCTGTTTTTCAAACATTTTGTCGTTGAAATTTGTTGTTAATGTACTTTTTTGTTTATTTTAAGTTTTTTAATCGATATTTGTCAATTGTCTGCTTTTTATGTACTACTTAAGATATTAAATTTAGGTTACTTTTTTATAAACAGATATTTTGTTTTAAAGTAGTTTGTAAAAATTATTATTTACGTGAATCTTTTTTTTTTCTTTGTTTTTACCATTATTTGAGCTCTTTTCGAGTCTTGGTAATTAATAATAAAGAGAAAACATTCTTCTTCTTCCAGTCGAATATATTTCTTGTCTAAGTGAAGCTTCTTCTTCTTCTTCTTCTTCTTCTTCTTCTTCTTCTTCTTCTTCTTCTTCTTCTTCTTCTTCTTCTTCTTCTTCTCCTTCTTCGTCTTCTTCTTCTTCTTCTTCTTCTTCTTCTTCTTCTTCTTCTTCTCCTCCTCCTCCTCCTCCTCCTCCTCCTCCTCCTCCTCCTCCTCCTCCTCCTCCTCCTCCTCCTCCTCCCCCCCCCAATCGAAAAGTTTTCTTTATGTAAATCCAGTCACTAACCCCTCTCTTTTTTCTTCTATTTATATCAGAGACTGAAGGAGGCACTACTGACGTGGCTTCTTCAGGAGCTTGGCTCAACCTAACTCATGTGACCGGTGAGGACCGGGGATGGTACAAATGCGCTACGGTACACCGGTTCGGTCATTACGCTTCCCACTCCGTGTTCATCAATGTTTTGCGTAAGTGTACCAAGCTAGATTTTCACGGTGTCCTCCACATACGCATTAAGCTATTTTTTTTTCCTGGTGTCCTCTGTACACAAAACTTACAGCCATACGAATAAAAAAAAACTGCTTTTGCTGAGGTTGTTAGTACTTATCTAGTTTTATTATTTTAAAACCTATGTTTGCCGGCTAATCAAACCTAGACTGCATTACGGTGCCCTCCAAACACAAAACCTACAGCCATGCACATTAAAATCCCCTGTTTTAGCTGAGGTTGATAGTGCTTGCCTAGTTTAAATGTTTTAAAACCTTTGTTTGCTGAGTAAGCAAACTTAAGACTTACTTATGGTCCCTTCCCAACACAAAACCTACAACCATGCTCATTAAGCACCCCTGCTTTAGCTGAGGTTGTTAGTGCTTGCCTAGTTTTATTTTGTATAAATTAAGCTTAGGCTTCTTTACGACTATAAGAACACTAAGGCCGATTTCTTAAACAGTGTAAACCTAGGATACCATATTGTTAGTTAGCTAGACACACAAATGGATTTTATAAACGCATCTGACGCGGTTCTTTGTATGGCTAGGATCCCTTGCGGGATCTTTGCCATACACAGAACAGCGTCAGATGCGTTTATGAAATCCATTTGTGTGTCTCTAGCTAACTAGAAATATGGTATCCTAGGTTTACACTGGTTAAGAAATAGGGCCAAAGTCTATAGCCATATCCATTAAAAACCTCTGTTTTTCTGAGTTCATGGGTATTTTTTAGTTTTCTTATATTAAAACAATGTATTTCCTTCTGTACATAGTGTCCTACAAACGCATAACTTATAACCATATGCATTAAAACACCATTCTTGCTGTTTTATACGTGTTTGGCTAGTTTTTTTTTATTCCAATTCCTTGTATTGCTGAGTATGCAAACATTGGTGTCCTCCAAACACAAAACCAATAGTTATAAGCATTAAAAACCTCTGTTTTGCTGTGTACGCAAACATGGATCCCCTCCAAACACAAAACCTATAGTTATAAGCATTAAAAACCTCTGTTTTGCTGAGTTTGCAAACCTACGTGTCCTCCAAACACAAAACCTACAGTTACAAGCATAAAAAAAAAAGCAGTCTTGGTAAGTTTGTTCGTCTTTATCAAGTTTTTATATTTCCAAATCCTGCTTTTATTGAGTTTGATTTGGTGTTTGCCTAGTTTTCTTATTTAATAACCCTTTTTATGTTGAGTTTGATGGTGTGTGTCTTTGGCTACTTTTCATATATATTCTTTTTGTTTATTCGTTTGCATTCCTTGTGCAGAAATCTGTGCAATATGCTCACACTGTCTGACAGATATCACTGACCAAAATTGTTTATAAGACTAGTATTGGTGATTTTTTTTTTTTTTTTTTTACTCTTTGCTAGTTTTATTTTTTTTTCCAAATTTGGACATGGTGTTTAACCTCATATATTTTATATTCGTAATATTTAAGACTTTTTTTTAAATTCTTTTTGACCATCATTTTCTCCTTATGCGTCAAATATTTTGCATCTTGTTAGATATTAATGTATTTTTGGACAGCTTTGTCTATATTTTGTGTAGCAATATCTTAAAAAAAAAAAAAAAACTCAGTTTTGCAATTTTGTAGGAAAGAAAATTTTTTTCATACAACTACGTTTGTTATTTTTAACTTTGACATTAAAAATTAAAGCTCTCCCACCCCTCCCCTTTCTGATAAAATATCATAAACCCCCCTTTGTGTGTTCCCTTCCCCCCCCCAGCCCTTATTCCCAAAGACTGAAAAGTAATAAGAGTAGAACTAACCATTCCTTTGTATCTTCTTGCTTTATTTATTTATTATTCCCCTTTGGACTCATTCTATCCTTCCCTCACCCCCTTGGAAACTCCACCCCTAAATGACCGATATATATCTCTTTTTTCCCCTCGTCCCTTACCTCCGCCCCTCCCTTCAGCGGCAGGGGAATTATTAGTGTCCCCTCCCCGTGAGGTAGAAGTGGGTTTAGGTGAAGCCATCCAGATTCCCTGCACCAACCCTGCCAGCCGTGTCCCTACTGCAGTCTGCTGGACCAAGATCCTGCAGGGTGGGTAATTTCATATTCTGTAGCTTGGGTTAAACTTACAGCTAAATTTTGAGGAAACCAGTAAGTGCCATTTATGTTAAAAGTTCTAAAAATATCCTTGTAACACTCACTTCGAGACCTAAAGAGTGTCAGATTGTGAAGTCCAAAGTTTAAGGACTAAAACATGACCTCTGAAGATAACAATCAGTGCCAGCTGTGTTTAATGTTGTAATGAGTATGAGGGCCAAGGTTAACTCAGCAAGATGTGACCATTGGCTACGTAGAATTGGCACTCTGATATGTTGCAGCTTGAGTTAATTATAAAAGGTAAATATGCAGATGCCAGTAAGTGCCATGGGTGGTAAAATTTGAACGAGTGTTATATATAATCAAATTACGTTGTCTAAAGTTAAATCACTAAGATGTAATCTTTGCTTCATGTTCAAAACGTTCAAGGCAAATATTATCTATTCTGTAACTTATATATATATATATATATATATATATATATATATATATATATATATATATATATATATATATATATATATATATATATATATATATATATATATATATATATATATATATATATATATATATATATATATATAAGTAATATTCACCTGTGCAAAACGTCGTATAAAATATTATTTTCAACCATGTTTATCCACCTAGAGAACACCAGATTGTGAAATCCATCAAGGAATCACAAAAGTCATGACCTTCAGTTCCTTAGCAAAGATGAACTTTGTCAGTATATACAGAACTCTATTCTGAAGATTTCATTCACATTTGTACGAGTTTGTGCATGTGTAATGATCACGAGTTAATTTTTTGGCATTGCAAAATTTTAAGCCTTGTTATTTTATTTCTTTTTCTAATCTTTGTTTTCGAAGTACGTTCCATATGAATTTTAGATGCATATGTCTTTTAATATATTAATGAAGCTTCTTGTTGTATTACATAAAAGGATAACAATAGGGCGCATGTGAATGAATAGTTAAGCTCTTAAGTAACCACCACAGTAGGTAATATTAGTCTTATAAATTTCATTTAATAGGGTAATTACTGTCCAGGTACGAAGGTACTGTTCTTTGATAATCACGCAGGAAATATTAACGTGTCTTGTTTTCACTCTGTAATCTTATATTGGCAGCTACAATAAGAGTGACTAACACCTAGAAATGTAGCCTCTAATCTTATATTGACAGCTACATCAAAGGTGAAAAACACCTAGAAATGTACTATGTAATCTTATACTGACAGCTATAATAAGAGTGTAAAACACCCATAAAGTTACTCTGTAAACTTATATTAACAGCTAAAATAAGAGTGAAAAACACCTAGAAATGTACTTAGTAATCTTATATTGACAGCTACAATAAGAGTGAAAAACACCTAAAAATGTACTCAGTAATCGTATATTGACAGCTACAATAAGAGTGAAAAACATCTAGAAATGAACCCTCTAATCTTATATTGACTGCTACAATAAGAATGAAAAATACTAAGAAATATACCCTCTAATCTTATACTGACAGCTACAATAAGAATGAAAAACACCTAGAAATGTACTCTATAATCTTATATTGACAACTACAATAAGAGTGAAAAACACCTTTAAATGTACTCTGTAATCTTATATTGACAGCAACAGTAAGAGTGAAAAACACCTAAAAATGTTCCTTCTAATCTTACACTGACAGCTACAATAAGAATGAAAAACACCTAGAAATGTACTCTATAATCATATTTTGACAGTTATAATAAAAATGAAAAGCACTTAGAAATATGCTCTGTAATCTTATATTGACAGCTACAATAAGATTGAAAAACTCCTATAAATGTACTCTGTAATATTATATTGTCCACTACAATAAGGGTGAAAAACACCTAGAAATATACTCTGTTATCTTCTATTGATAGTTATAGTATGAGTGAAAAACACCTAGAAATGTGCTTTGTAATCTTATATTGACAACTACAAAGAGAGTGAAAAACACCTAGAAATAGCAAATAAAATCTGAAGTTGAGTTAGAAAAGAGATATAAAACTGGCGATTATGTAAAATGATAACGACAGCTACGACAAAGCGATAAACGCTATGAATTTTTCAGCGAAGCATGTAGATACTGCAATTGAGTAGGGAAAAATATTTAGAGACCTGCTGAGTACTGTAAATTTCGTAGTTTCATAACAATGGATTAGTAGATGAATATTGATGTAGATGAGTAAGAACACGTTTAGAGGAATGTTGAATATTATATAGTTTCGTTTATTCAGTAACGTCCTTGTAGGCATATGTAAATCTTCTCGCAATTTTAGGCAGTGTCATGAAAATGGTTTCGTTTGGAGGTACAGTTTGTCAGATTGCTCGACCTGGGGGTTGCTTGACCCACGATCGAGCTCACCGTTGTTTCTCCCAGCCACACTTTGCGCCTGCACAGGATCCATCCATCTCCAAGAATAGGCAGAAGAAAATGCAAAGTAAGATAGAAAGCGAAAAAGCTCACCTCCACACTTGGATAAAATCCATCCGTTTCCAAGAAAAGAATGAAGAGCATGTAGAGTACGAGAGAATGAACTAAATGTTTCAGAAAACGCTCACCTCTTCACATGGATAGAACCCACCCATCTCAAAAAAAAAAAAAAGGTAGAGTACGAGAGGAAGATAGCATAAGCCAAGTGAGGCAGAGACTACTCACCTCTCTACATGGATAGAACCTCCCCACTCATCATGACTCTGTAGCACGCCTCGCGAGTTCGAGTTCCCTGCTTTCCTAAAATAGAGTTGTGGATAATAGGTATTATACATAAAGCACATTCACCAAATTACATCATACGTATAAGATAGTAAGCTGTATGACATTTTTTATTTTAGAATTTAATAGTATAGATCCGGTACTCCTATTAACAGTAAATCATGATAATGATCATGATAATAAACATTACTGTTTGAGAGTTATATTTATTGCTAAGTGTAAATTGATTATTTTAGTATTATTGAACAACGCTTGTAAGAAATCTTTAATTTCTATATTCTGTTTAGAAATTATATTCTCGGAATAATTATTTTAGTCGGGAGGTATTGATAAGCGTTCCTTCCCTGACCCTTAAATAATAATAATAATAATAATTATAATAATAATAATAATAATAATAATAATAATAATAATAATAATAATAATAATAATAATAATAATAATAATAATCTTTTCCTTCTTCTTCCTCCCATGATTATGTACAGTATTTTATTAGATCCAAAAACGAGAAGGAGAGCTCTGAAATATCTTTCCAAACTTATTTCTTAAATAGGGTGAACTAGTTTAACTAGCTTAACCAAAATAACCTGGCCTAACCTAATATGTAGATTTCATAGGACATTTGGGTAATTCGTGGTGTTGAAGTAAATATATACCATTCCTACTATTCGTAGTTTCCTCTTACTGAGAACTAACCTAACTAGTCTAACCAAACCTAAATTAATATCTTAAATTGCATTACTATCCTTAACTGGGGTGAGAAAGTAAACATTAACCAAACCTTCCATTAGTGTTTTCCTCCAAATCTAATATAAATGATATAATGAGACGTTCCTAACGGAGGGTGTGAAAGTAAACATTTATTATTCTCATTTCCCTCCTGCTAAGAAATAACTAACTTAACCTAACCTATAACAATAGTTTTCATGAGACTTTTATTTCTAACTATGGATGGGTGTGCAAGTAAACATATTCCGGTCTTCTCATTCGTATATTACTCCTGCAAAGCGGAAGGGATTTGATATATAAATCATTTGAATAGCCTTAAATCCCTTGGCAGTAACAATATATAAACTGTTAGATGCACAGATTATAAAGATAGCTCCATGCTGCCCTTCCAAAGTAATAAATAAAAAGCAAATATCTTCATAAAGTCGCAAATAACTACAAATAACAATAATTTTGGATTTCCAAGATTCTGGCAATATCAGGGACTAGTTCTAGCGATAAGAGGCGGTTTCAATTTGGCAAATGGTCAAAGAATTGGCGAATCCCTCGCTTGTGCTAAATCCTCTGGAGAATTGAACTAGCTCTCTCTCTCTCTCTCTCTCTCTCTCTCTCTCTCTCTCTCTCTCTCTCTCTCGTTTGGGATTACGTTTTCATTTGGTGCTACTATGACTTGGTATCTACGTGTCATGAATCTACTTTGGTATTCGATCTACACTTTATATTGTGATCTACAACAAGAAAGCTTGTTTGTTACCTAACCTAACCTAACCTAGCCTTCCAAAATAAAATTTGTACGGTGTAGATGCTTTTTCCTTGCAGATAACAAGCCAAAGTACGCAGTAGATACTTTTTCTTTGTAGATAGCAAGCCAAAGTACGCAGTAGATACTTTTTCTTTGTAGCACCTATTATTCTCTCTCTCTCTCTCTCTCTCTCTCTCTCTCTCTCTCTCTCTCTATATATATATATATATATATATATATATATATATATATATATATATATATATATATATATATATATATATATATATATATATATATATATATATATATATTTTTTTTTTTTTTTTTTTTTTTTTTTTTTTTTAGTATGTTCATTCCTTCATTTCAATTCTTTCCTTATTTTCCTTCATGTTACTGTAAAAAAATATTTTTTTCATATAATAATAATAATAATAATAATAATAATAATAATAATAATAATAATAATAATAATAATAATAATAATTGCAAAACTTAATTAGTACATATGCAATGTTCTTTCGTAAAAAAAATATATATATATATTTATGCCGCAATTTTTTTTTTTAGAAAGTCAGTAATTCAGACTAGCATACAGGTACTTACATAGGTAATTACATCTATGTTCTTGTACTTACGAGCTATAATTTAGGCCCAAGTTGGTACTTACCGTACATACCATCAATGGTTTATAGTACTGTCATTAACACTGGTGAACTCCGTGTTATTGTGGTTAATAACTTAAGCTTTACATGGCATTTTATGATAATCACTAGTTGTTATTTCCTGTCCTTCCACTGTTATTGTTATCTGACTGTCTATCTATCTATCTATCTATCTATCTATCTATCTATCTATCTATCTATATATATATATATATATATATATATATATATATATATATATATATATATATATATATATATATATATATATATATATATATATATATATGCGTGTGTGTGTGTGTGTGTTACCACTCGATATTTTTAGTCGTCAAGTCGTCGGTTCGAGATACGCCACTGTCTGAGGTTAGAAAGGGCATTCACTCAGGTTAACGGTCACACTACCTAAGCCAAAGTCCTCCAAAAGTGGGCACAGTCATAGTCTTTAATAGAAGAGGGAATCCGTGACGTAAAACTAGATCAATATATATATATATATATATATATATATATATATATATATATATATATATATATATATATATATATATATATATATATATATATATATATATATATATATATATATATATATATATATATATATATATATATATATATATATATATATAATATATATATATATATATATATATATATATATATATATATATATATATATATATATATATATATATATATAGAAGCTTGTGATTTCCATAGCGCATGCGAGTATGGTTATGTACTCATCTTCATGGGCATAAATAGAATACAACGAAGTAATTTAGAGCCTATGAGTAGGATAGTTTACTCATCTTCGGAGGTATATAAGGAGTCGGTGAAGTAACGTAGCGCTTGCGAGCATGATATATACTCATCTTCAGGAGCTTCAAGGTGAATAGATAAAAATTTATCACTTTCGAGCGTGATTAAGCACACTTTTTAGAGTGTTATCTTCTTAGCAGGTGGTCGTGCTGCTGGTGTGTCGTCGCAAAATTCACTTTTGTTACGAAAAACGACGTATTCAGACGGCGGAAGTTATCGATGCGTTGCTTCTGACGCCACGAACACCATTGAATCGGACGACGTAGACGTCATTGTCACAGGTATGGATAAAATATTTCCTATAAAATATTTTGCGTAATGTGTTGTTAGATAAATAATTTAATTATTTCTATATTATTATTCAGGGTTTTATACTTAATATTTTATAAATAGAATATTTTCATTGTTTCAATATATATTTTGTTAATGAAATATTAATTTCGGTATATTTTAGAAAAGTGATTTCAAGAAATATATTTTAATGAAATATTTTTTAAATATTAATTTAATTAAACTATAATAAATATATTATCAATAAATATTTAGCCTAGTATGATGCTTGGATAATGATTTTACTACAGATTTTCTTAAATATGATGCTCAATATATTTTTTAGTGGAATATTATTATTAATGAAATATTTACTTAATGAATATTTTAATAAGTATGATATTACTGAAACATTTAATGAAATTTAATTCAATAAATATTTTAATGAATTCATTAAATATTGTATTATAGAATATATCTTAGGATTAAGATTTTAGGAATAATAATAATAATGATGTTAATAAAAATAATGATAATTAACAGTGTTATTATTATTATTATTATTATTATTATTATTATTATTATTATTATTATTATTATTATTATTATTGTTTTTAAGTTGTCGTATGAATTTTAGGCTTCCATTTGAATTCACACTTTGTAAGATGATTGGGTTATCTCACCGTTTGTCACTACTGACGTAGGGATTTTATTATTATCCCACGGATATATATTTATAATTATGGTAGCGTGGTTACAAGGTAAGAATGGACAAGCAGTAGTTCCTTTGCTTATATTTATTCTAGAGTACAACACATCCGACGCCTCAATGCCCCCACCCTATGACTATCACAATCTATGATCTATTCGTGCCCCTGGCAAAGTTCTAACTAACTGTCTCTGCCCCGGGTGGCTCTTGAAATACCCCCAGGGGCAGGGCGTGGCTTAACATCCAATTCTCCAATGAGATCAAGGGATCTCTAGTCCAACTAATCAACGCCAGGTTCAAAGTGGAATCCCTCCTACTTCCGGGGAGGAGTTATTGGGCATCTCTCCTGGGCGTGTACCTGCGTACGAAACACTTGCTTATGTTTCTTGTGGTTTAGGAAATGGCTAACTTCCTGGCCTTTCCTGCCCTTCTCGATGCCAGATCCTAAGTCTCACGGTTCCGGTCATATATTTCCTTGGCACTTTCTACAAACATTGTAATAAAATATCCGTGCCCTCGACCAACCGTTACCCCTCAAGATCTGTTACAAGTTTCAGATTCTGGCTTCAGCATGGCGGACTGGCTTCAGCATGACGGAAGTCATACGACATCCCTCCCAACCAAAACTGAAATATCTCTTATTTCAGTCGAAGCATGGGCTAATTTTCCGGGAGCTCTTGGACATATCCTAGCTAACATTAGTTTACAATAGAAATGGGGCCGAATTATTTAAGCTATTTTCTAAGAATTCCTATACAAATTACACAAACATAACATATATAGAGTACTTTTACAGACAACTAGAGCATGCAGGGTCTATTTCCTTGTTGGAAATCTGTAATACAAACATTTTCTTATATTTAAACAACATAATTCCAGTGTGAAACTAATATTAAACATTAATTAAGATCGAAAAGTCAGTTTAAATCAAAACATTAATTCATCTACTTCTCTCGTTTCTTTAAAAGACAAAATTGAGTTAATTACAGTAGAATTATGACTCATTTTGAACATTAGCAAACAATTAAGTAGAGTATTAGCATGTATAAACATGTAAAATGCAATAGACCATAACATCAACAGTAATTTCTATAAGAGACCTTACCTTCATAAATTCTATTCCTATCATTATTAGAGGCATTGATTTGTCTTAAAATTAAGCCTTAAAAACTACTCCTGAAACAAAACATGTGTTACTTTCATATTATATTACTATTCAGAGACCAATGGATAGGACGACTTTTAATTTCTCTGTCTAGGACGACTTTCGTTTTCTCTGTCTAGGACGACTTTTAATTTCTCTGTCTAGGACGACTTTCGTTTTCTCTGTCCAGGACGACTTTTAATCTCTCTGTCTAGGACGACTTTTACTTTCTCTGTCTAGGACGACTTTCGTTTTCTCTGTCTAGGACGACTTTTACTTTCTCTGTCCAGGACGACTTTTATTTTTTTTTTTTCTGTCCCTTGCTCATGAATTCTTGCTAGGTGCGAATCCACGGTTTCCCTCGGGGATTCTTTCGCTTTCACTCCCCCGCCGTCCTTGCTGCAGGCCCAGGTTTGTTGCCATATCTCCGTTACTCGGTTAGGCAAAACAAAAAGGACAAGGACTGGGCCCATCCCGCTAATCCTTCCAGCCTGGCTTCCTCGTCCCGCGGGACACAAGTGGAAGGTCCGCTCACCCTCAAGGGTGAACATCCAACAAAAAAGCCCTCGGCCGATCTTGACTAAGACCACCACGCAGGAGACCTGCAACGTCACAGCGATTCTCTTCCTTTACGGCCCTCGCACGTACCTTCGAAGTAGATCTCGGGATGAAAGTTTGAACCTATGTCACTACTACAGTTGTAAGAAAGGTTCCCTATGACTTCAGGGTACCAACAATGGCCATACGTTGGTAATCGAGGCTATACTTTGCCTCCCCTGCAACTGCAAGTGATTGCAATCTATATTCAATGGGCACTAGGGACTTGTCTGACGGACAAAATCTAAAGACTTTTAGAACTTGCAGGTCGGGGCTGCCTAGGAATAGGGTGGTAATGGAAGGTATGTGTCTACACAACTAGATTATTATTCCAAGATACTTAGGACTTAGCAACTGCTACATAGCATTACTCTACTATAAATGTCAAAAAGAACAATCATTAAATGCTGAGAAAAGCCACTAAAGAAACATTCTTATTAGCGGTGGCTACAGTAACATCAAGTATGAATTCAGATAAAAGATACAAATCATCAAGTTACTGCTGATTTCATTTCAAAAATAATAATTAGCAACAGGCCATTGAGAGATAGCAACAATATCAGTCAACATAATAACATTACTAATAATCATGATCTAAAAATAAGAACAATAAACAATAAAAATAAATATACTAAATCAGAAATATCAATATATATACAGTGGAGACTGGCATTCAGAAGTAAGAACAGAGTTCTATACTTATATTTCATAGTGATGCTTATTCTAACACAGTCTCCTTTAATATTCAAATTCCTGCTGTCATAATCAATGTATATATATATAGCATAAGTGGCAACTTGCTGGCTCCACAATTTGTCAATGGGAGTTCTATCTATTCTCTAAACAGTTGCGACATGTGGCACAAACATTTATGCAAATGGCGGTACTACCAATATCTTATCAGTATTTATGCAATAACAGCATGCAACAATCTATTGACTGCAATAAAATGTAGGCACAATTATCGCCTAGCTTCGCTGGAAAAAACACACAAAAAAAATCAAAGACGGCTACATTCTTTTAGCATTGAACGGAGCCTCTGTCAGGCTCAGAGTCGAGTGAAAGGTAGGAAAGAGAGAGAGAGAGAGAGAGAGAGAGAGAGAGAGAGAGAGAGAGAGACTGGGCGACCTTGAAATATGTTGCGGTTTCCACTCACAAGTCAGCTGAGATGGGCCTCTGTCTTTTACTTGTACTGAAAATAAAAAATTGTCGCAGAGTATCTCTAATAATAAAAATAAATAAACAAATGAACGCGAATAAACGTTAGCAATGACCATCGATAGAGTCTTACGTTTATTGTCAGCGGCTATTCTCATCCCCTCATTAACAAAACAAAAGCAAAAAGAACTTAGTGTACAACTACAGAACTGTCGAAGCATAAATCCATTCCTTTCTGTTTAATCTTGATAAGGACTTTACTGTAACGGCATACACATCCTTGTCTATAATGACAATCCTTTTCTTGCTATAAATCAGAGGGTTGAGTCGAAGCACACACACTGATGAAATTAAAGCAAAAAAACTAAAATCATATGTGACAGTATCCCTACTACTATCAACAAAAGTACAAATATCTTTTTCTTAACAACTTCTTAAAAAGGACTTAAGTGTCATTAATTTTAACTTTAAAACTCAGCAAATAATCTCTAATAATCTCAATTATCTTTAATTAGCCCGATTGTAATCTAAAATTCATGAAAATGCTAGGGATTAACCATGGTTATCTCTAGATAATCTTTTCAGAATCCTTTAAGTAAGATTTTAAAGATTTCTTCAATACAAAAAGAACTATAACAAAAACGGGTATCTAAGAATATAAAAAGTCTATCTCTGTGTATGCAATAATAAAAACAAAAAGTATATTTCATTATCAACAGTAAGGAATGCATTTTGCTTAAACTTCAAAATCTCGTACGGAGTTGTACATAAACAATTCAAACATAAAATATATATCTTCTTTTACTATCTCGAATTTGACTTATATCTGCTCTCTCAAATACGGGATACAGCTGTGTAACATTCTTGTTGTCATTTCGTGTCAGCTCTCATTCTTTCTTTATGACCAAGCCGAAATAATTTTGATAAAACATTATCATGGCTAAAACTCGCAAAGTTTTACTTTATCAATCTAACATATCTCTTCAGACAAATAATGTATATACTGCAGCTAGCAAAGAAAATAAAGAATCATTCATAGATTCACGTCCTTTATCACGTAACATCTATCTTGGAATCTCTCGGAAATCGAATAATAATCTCAATGGCGGAGTAGGGGACAAAACAAAAATAAAACAAACTCGGCATTTCAACCATATCTGGGCAGGTGGAGAATTACCTTCTCATCCATATCCCTCACTAGATATTGCAACAGCGCATCACCTCCCATAAATACACTCTGATATGGCATGCAGAAGGACCTGGCGGAGCAGGGGAACGATCCTCGCAGACTCCCCAATCATGCTTCCTAACGGTGCTTTCCGCGATTTCACCCCCTAGAGCAACCCCCCATTATACCCCCGGTCATTCGTACTCATTCTCTGCCTCACTCGCTGCATCACTTACAAAACAATCGTCCCCTTTCTATAAAATTCCCTTTTATTTACAACGCGTTGGTTTTCCTTTCCCTTATCTCTCTGAAGAAGAGTAAAGGTGAAATCTCGGCTGAGCCGTGCGGTCACAGACTTCCTCACCAGTCCTAGGTCCCATTCTAACGAACAAACAAACATTCTACTCCCTTGAAGCTACGTTTGGGTGACACTGAAAAACCTTCCCTATTCTAGGACAGCACAAATTACTCTAATTTACTCTTACTTTCACCTGCATAGCGTGAAATCAAAAAACTCATCTCTAACTAATATCACGAAAATTTCTTATTCTTCAAAAAGAACATGCTACACACGTATCGTAATATTAATTCCCCATCATCATAACACAAAAAGAACGATCTGTCGTTTATGTCTTTCTCTCGCTAAAACATTACTCCCGTGGATAAAAACAAACAAAAAAAGAAAAAAAACTTAAAAACAGGCGCAATCGTAACACTCGATTTCTTACGCTTTAAGAAATTTATATAAAAATGATTTTACACGTACTTTAAAATATCAAAGCTCAGTACAATTACTACAGATTTACAATAACGAGGTTGGGAGATCGAATGGTCACTTCCGCATTCCTTTCTCGAAAACCACACGTGTTCTAAGTAAAACCTTAAAAGCAGATTCAAGTATATTACTCACTGTAATTCTTACACTTAAGAAATTAATATACTGTAACAGTGATTTCCCGTGCATTAAATTTTTTCAATTAAAAATCGATACATTCGCGTTCTTAAAATTCAATCTAAGCATTAATACAAATAAATGGAACGCACTTCCAACGAAATTTCTTTACATTACTCAAATTATAACAAAAAACGGAGTTTATTACTGCTTATAGCTATTAGTACAAATTATCCATGTTAGTAATGGGTACAGAAATTCTACTTTTATCAACTTATTAAGCGCCACACCCCTTATAAGCGGGTTGGCTGAGTCAAAGCATAACTACAAGATAAAATGGCGGCGTCCACCGACCTCAATTTCTTTTACTAATTGTCCCATTACTCACTGGATACAGATCACAAGTACTTAGCTTATTTTAAGGAGGTGGTCCTGAAGAACTTCATGGCAGAAGGCAAGGAAGGAGGGGTTCTCCTTCTCCTCTTCGAGTAAAATCGACGAATCGCCGTCTTCTTGGTCGGATCCGGCAACTTATACTTCTTGTAATGGGCATTTTCACTCAATGCTCCGGTCACACTTCGGCTTACTAAGAAATATCTTAGAAATAGTTCCTTCAAAGTTTTATAATATTTTCTATTTGAGCACTCGTCACTTCTCATCCGCAGACCCAAGTATTTCAGGAAGTCGGTCGCGGGAATTATGGACGGACATTCGCGGTCTTTTACATTTGCGCCGTCGAGGTATAAAAGTGAATTTTTTACTCGAGGCGTCTCTACAACCAGGGCACAGGGTGGGGGCATGTCCTGCTGCGTTCCCTGTGTCACCACGGGGTTCGGAGCGGCCGGCTGTTCGTCGATGTTTGAGGCGTCGGTTTCACTGTCGGCGTCGGCCAAGTTCCTTCTCGACGGAGCGGCGTCGGCAGGAGTTTGTAGGCGCCGCACTTGCTCCTCCAGTTCGAGAATTCTCCGGTGTTTGGCCTCGTCGCTCATTTCTTGAATTGGGAGATGTTGGATTTCTGCTTTTGCCATTCTTATTTTCTTTTCTTTGCACTGGTTTCTTCTGATATGAGAGTCTCTGTGTATGTTTTCCAGGCGTGATGATCCGTACTGCGCTGCCGCCAAGTTGTCGTATGAATTTTAGGCTTCCATTTGAATTCACACTTTGTAAGATGATTGGGTTATCTCACCGTTTGTCACTACTGACGTAGGGATTTTATTATTATCCCACGGATATATATTTATAATTATGGTAGTGTGGTTACAAGGTAAGAATGGACAAGCAGTAGTTCCTTTGCTTATATTTATTCTAGAGTACAACACATCCGACGCCTCAATGCCCCCACCCTATGACTATCACAATCTATGATCTATTCGTGCCCCTGGCAAAGTTCTAACTAACTGTCTCTGCCCCGGGTGGCTCTTGAAATACCCCCAGGGGCAGGGCGTGGCTTAACATCCAATTCTCCAATGAGATCAAGGGATCTCTAGTCCAACTAATCAACGCCAGGTTCAAAGTGGAATCCCTCCTACTTCCGGGGAGGAGTTATTGGGCATCTCTCCTGGGCGTGTACCTGCGTACGAAACACTTGCTTATGTTTCTTGTGGTTTAGGAAATGGCTAACTTCCTGGCCTTTCCTGCCCTTCTCGATGCCAGATCCTAAGTCTCACGGTTCCAGTCATATATTTCCTTGGCACTTTCTACAAACATTGTAATAAAATATCCGTGCCCTCGACCAACCGTTACCCCTCAAGATCTGTTACAAGTTTCAGATTCTGGCTTCAGCATGGCGGACTGGCTTCAGCATGACGGAAGTCATACGACATTATTATTATTGTTTTTATTATTATTATAATTATTATTATTATTATTATTATTATTATTATTATTATTATTATTATTATTATTATTATTATTATTCCTTCTGCAGGTGCTCCCCTTGTGGAAGCCGTGAATGCCACTGTGTTGTCTATCGCAGGGCGCCCTACCGCTCTCTCAGCCCATATCTGTGGGCGTCCATTGCCCCTAACACTCACCTGGCTACCTCCCGCCCCATTAGGCCCCCTCACCCCAGGAAATACCAAAGATAGAGTTACTGCCCATAATTTAACGGTAAGTTTTCGGATTGATCGCATTTTGAACAATGTCCAAAGTACTTATGTAAGAATATAGAAACCAGAGTAAGTTATTAATACACACACACACACACACACACACACACACACACACACACATCCAATAAACGTGAGCTTCTCTGTGTTTTGTCGACCGAGGTTTTGTAATAAAAGAAGCTCTGAATTCACATTCACAAAAGTTTCTCGGTTTAATCCTTAGCTGGAATAATATGTTCATATTGCTCAAAAATTTTATCACTTGTTAAAGTTATCTTTATGTGTAAATGAAAGTGCAGTTGATGGGAGCTGTAAAATTTACTTAGATCTTTGTGTAAAAGACGTAAAGAGTGTCTCTGTGGCCTGTTCAGAGTCGTAAGTTCGAGTCCTACTTTCAGGTGTCTGCCTTGGTTCAGTGGTAGAAAAGGCTATGACCTCAGGATTCACATTCTCAAAAGCCTCGTGGTCGAATCCTCACGTGTAATAATGTATTGACACAATCTTGTTACTCTGTTTCAGAACTCAGAGACCCCTGGGTGCCATTACGCCGTCGTCACTATAGCAGGAGTGGCACCGGAGGACGCTGGCAACTGGGTCATTGTTGGCGTCAACGACCGTGGCGCCAACGCTGCTCTCATACGTCTAAACGTCACTGCAGCTGCCCATTCCGTAGCTTCGAAGGGCGTTAGTGCTCATAATTATTATTCTAATTATCATGATTATTATTATAACTCACCTCATCTCAGCGTGTCTATAGCTTGGTGTCTATTAACTTTCGTGCATTCATTTTATTCAGTGTTGTATGTCGGGTACTGAGAGCCGAGGGTGTTCTTGTAAAAAATAAAATGTAAAAAAGGCAAAAACAGAAACAGACATTATCATATTTGCGTATTTTTTATAAGCTAGTGGAAATGAAGAAAAAATGTACTAATTAACTGAATATGTAGATGGTCCGTAAATGATTTTCAACAGAAAAAAAAAAAGGCGATAATTTTGCTAAGAATAGAAAGTTCTCTTGAGAAAAAGTAGAGTCCATGAAGCAATTAGTGACATTTTTACTTAAAAAAAAAATATATATCTGTTTAAGAGAAGAGCAGAATCCATAAAGAAAATGATGGCAATTTTGCTGTATAAATAATGTAAGAGAGAATGAGCAAAACATTAAAATATGAAGTTAATTTTGTTTTAGACTTTAGAGACTCAGATACTTTTCTATTTATAATATGAATTTTTATATGGATTCTTAGATACTAAATAGAGGCTGTTTAGAAATAAGCATCCTAATAGTACCATTGTCTAGGAAATTAAACAAAATAAAAACACGTGTTTGGGGAATGTGCATTTCAGATCAGATCATAAACAGGAGAGCTGTCTGGAAACATCGACCCCACAGAGAAATAGGAAAAGTTGCATACAAAATGATGATAAGAATAAAAATTGCATATTGCATTTTATTAGTCCATGTAACCAACAGCATGAGACTGACACAATATGAACCGATCAGCACAAAATGAAACCAACCCTTACAGGAAATGCATTTTCAGCGACCATGTGTGAGTGGGGGAAAATCCTCTATTGGAGAATACATAATCACGTGTTTAGTTCATAGTTCAATTTTATTTAACTGCAATTTGTATCCATAGTAACAGCGTTACCAGAGTTGATTCCAACAGTTTGAATGTCCAAAACTTGTTTGCACTTACAAGAGACATAAGGAAAAAATTTCGAAATATGCGTAATTGTGGTATTGGGACTGCATTGAGTCTGGTAACAATGATTTTATGGCTACAATTGGCTATTAGAAGCTTGATAGACGGTAAAAAAAATATATGGTAAAGTCTTTATTCAAAACTGTGATAATCATTAAATCTAAAAATGTTGATTAGGTCAAGTTGATATTGTCTTCTGAGGTATAGTATTACGAATTTATCTCAGGTGGTGTTGATGAAAGAAACACACCCTAGTATGCCCTGCTTGTCGTAAGAGGCACCTCAAGGGGATAAGGGGGATTGAGGCTATCGTATATGTATGTACTGCAGATGCCATTTGTGTCGTAGGAGTTGACTTAATGGGATAGAGAAGCAAAGGATGGGCAACCTCGTTGCCCCAGTTTATCTATTCTATAGTAGAGGGTTTGAGGATGGCAGGGCAGGGAATGTTGAAGTCAGTTGTGGCCACCCTTTTAGGCTGACTGAGACACGGGGTAATAATAAAAAAAAAATCGTTTTAATGACATGTTTTTGAGGCCTGGAATCGCGGTAGCTCAGTGATAGAGTGCGTGAGACGGAAAGCGACTCATGCGGGTTCGATCCGATTACAGGGTGTTATGTAGGGCCTCCAGGCTTATTCCCTCTGCTTCAATATACCTGTGTCCACCCCAATTTGAATGGGACTTCTTGTTACATAAAAGGATGGATATATATGTTTTTGAGGCTAGCAGAGGGAAGAGATACTTTGAAACAAAGTTTCTTTTTTTTTATTGAATACAGAGGGGAAAAATTAACTCTTGAGATATTTGACGTATTGTAAAAAAAAAAAAATCTAAACATTATCCAAATTCGAGAGAATTTTTTTGTATGTAAAGTCAAAATTTTTTCAAAATCCGAAAGATGTTTGGTATGTGTGGAGATGTAAAAATATCAAAATTCGTGAGTTATTTAGTGTTTGTGGAAAATTCAAAATATTTTCAAAATTTGAAATTTTCTTGATCCATATGTAAATTTAAAATATTTCCAAAATACGGATGTTTGTGGTGAAGGCAAAAAGTAAAGATATTTTCACATTTCGAGATATTTTTCTTGTATGTGAAAAAATCAAAATAGTGTCGAAAATTCGAAAGATTTAATGTGAATGTCGAGGGCCAAAAATATTTTCAAAATTCAAGAGAGATTTGGTTCGTGTTGAAATGCCAAAGTATTTCACAAAAATTCAAAAATTCTAAATATTTTGAAAATGTTGAGAAATATATGGTGAATGGGCTTGTCAAAATATTATCAAAACTCGAGTAATTTTGGTTCATGCGAAAAAATCAGATTATTTCAAAATCGAAATTAATGTTGGTGTATATGGAAGATTTAAGATACTTTCAAAGTATTTTTGGCGACTGTAAAAAATTCAAAATATTTTCAAGGCTCTGAAAAAAAGATTTTAGCAAATTTGAAAATTCAAAATATAATCAAATTTCGAGAGGATATGAGTGAAAGAGTGACTTACAATTTTTAAAAGAGATTACGATATATTAAAAATTTACAGAAAACAGAAAAAGCAAACACCTGTATTTAAAATCATGAAAGTTCTAAAAAAAAAAAATGAAACTAACAAACTTGAAAACGCAAACTCTACCAAATGTAGATATATATATATGGATAAAACTGAAGCTATTAAATCAAAAATACTTTTATTATTTAAAAGTTTCTTTTGTCCATGTAATTACAGTGTGAAAATGTGAACTTTAACACGAACAAATAAGGTTTTTCATTTTATTCGTGTCTTCGTCACGTCAGAAAAAAAAAAAATTAATAAATAATTAATAAATTCATGTGTGCTATACTTGGAATGGGGTGTGTCACACTGGCCTAAAACGGGCGATTTTACACAAATATTTTTTTTTATATTAAAGTTTTTTCTCTTTCTTAAATCATTCATTTGAAGCGTATATTTTTTCTCTAGGAAAAATGCATTGCTAAGTGTTTAGGTATGATGCTTATTATTATTATTATTATTATTATTATTATTATTATTATTATTATTATTATTATTATTATTATTATCATCATTATCATCATTAATATTATTATTACTATTATTATTATTATTATTATTATTATTATTATTATTATTATTATTATTATTATTATCATTATTATTACTATAATTATTATGGGAAATCATAAGACCTATGTATCCAGTGTCTATTTTTAAACAGTGGGAGCATGAATTTTTTTTAATCCTTTATATATATATATATATATATATATATATATATATATATATATATATATATATATATATATATATATATATAGTTGTTGCATTTTCTAAGCTAACACATACGCTCACATACATACATACATACATACATACATACATACAGTTAATGTATATGCTATAGATAAGATTTTATTAATG
>JAXCGZ010011740.1:42500-55000 GCA_037179515.1 Halocaridina rubra
CCTACCCACCTCACCTAGGGAAACGCAGCTCTATTATTCTATTTATGTACAAAAGCCATATTCCTTTACTTCCCATAACTAAAATAATACCTAATGGTTATGAATTTTTTTAATGCACCCTTTGAATCTGAATACTTCAAATTTTATTTAGGTTTGCAGAGTCATGTCAGTTTAGTTAGGTTAGCCTACTATGTTAGTTGGGTTAGGTTAGGTTATTTTCAGTCAACATATATAAGTGCATATGACGAATCATAATCGCCTTGATTTTGAATTTGCAGTGATTGTGAACGTTTTATATGTGTTAATGGATATCCAAGGTATTGCAAAATGTGATAAATAGCTTAGAGCGAGTAATAATTCGAAAACGAGTTTCACTTCCTAATATACCAATTCGGTCTGGTTCTTATATTTAATTTCCATGACTCGTATCTTCGTTTTATTCGGTCTGGTTCTTCTGTATAATTATCATGACTCGTATCTCCATTTAATTCGGTCTGGTTCTTATATTTAATTTTCATTATTCGTATCTCCATTTAATTCGGTCTGGTTTTTATATTTAATTTTCATTATTCGTATCTCAGATTAATTCAGTCTGGTTCTTATATTTAATTTTCATAATTCGGTCTGGATCTTATATTTAATTTTCATGACTTCTAAGTCCGTTTAATTCGGTCTGGTTCTTATAATTAATTTTCATTATTCGTATCTCCGATTAATTCAGTCTGGTTCTTATATTTAATTTTCATGACTTCTAACTCCGTTTAATTCGGTCTGGATCTTATATTTAATTTTCTTGACTTCTAACTCCGTTTAATTCGGTCTGGATCTTATATTTAATTTTCATGACTCGTATCTCCGTTTAATTCGGTCTGGTTCCTATATTTAATTTTCATGACTCGTATCTCCGTTTAATTCAGTTCCGGTTTTACGTCATGGACTCCCTTTTCTACCAAGGGCTAGGACGGTTGCCTTCTTGCGAAGGACTTGCTTTGGCAGCTGTAATCGCTACCCTGAGTGCATGCCCTTGCTAACCTCAGACCGTGACGGGTCGCGAACCCTCGACCTGACGCCTCAGAGTCGCGGACGCTACCGCTTGAGCCACGGTGACTACCGTGAATTAAACGTGCCAACCTAACCTAACCTAACCTCACATCACCTAGTGGAACGCAGATCTACTATTCTATTTATATACAAAACCCATATTCCAGTAATCTCCATAACCAAACTAATACCTAACGGTTATGAATGTTTTTTTGCACCCTTCGAATCTGAACACTTCAAATTTGAGTTAGCTTTGTAGGTCATGTCTCCGTTTAATTCAGTCTGGTTCTTATATTTAATTTTCATGACTCGTATCTAGGTTCAATTCGGTCTGGTTCTTATATCTAATTTTCATGAAGTTTATACGATTCTGATAACGAGAATAATTGGAATTTTCCAAAAATCACAATTCCTGGCACTGGGAATCCTGATGCAAATAAAAATGAATCATGCTGCCTAGTGACTGTGATTATGCTAATCCTCTATAGATTAAGACATGTGACAAGGAAAGACAGTAAGAAAGCAGATCCAGAGAGGAAATATTGTCTCTGTCGAATCACTAATACTAATCTAAGGAGATTCGTAGAGATGAATCGAAAAAGTCCATTTTTTCAAAAGGGGGAGAGGTTGGTGGGAAGACATCACAGTGATTTTCTGGCTAGCTGAGAAAGAGAATGGAACGTTTACCTCTATATAGCGAGATGCAGAGACGAATCAACTAATCGCGAGTTCTTACATAGAAGTACAATGGACTGTTCTTCATATGCATAGAGAGTAGGGAGGGTCAGGTCAGAATAACCCATTTATATATATGTGGGTGGGTTATGACTTAGTAGTAAGTTACCGCTACCCCTAAATGTTGAATGGACTGTTCTATATCTACATGTGCGAGAAGGGTGACTAGGTTGAACAGTCCATTTATATCAAAGGGGGGATGACGTAACGGTGAGTTCCTTCCTCCCCTAAGGCAGAATGGGCTGTTCTACATGTATATAGCATGTTAGTAAGGGGAAAGAGAGATAGTGAGGGCTTTTCTACATGTATATAGCTAGATCACTAGGAGAGAGAGAGAGAGAGAGAGAGAGAGAGAGAGAGAGAGAGAGAGAGAGAGAGAGAGAGAGAGAGAGAGAGAGAGAGAGAGAGAGAGAGAGAGAGAGAGAGAGAGAGAGAGAGAGAGAGAGAGAGAGAGAGAATATTAGAACAGTCCATTTATATGGGGATGGCATATCAGTGCTCCTTTCTCCCCTTTGTATAAAATGGATTCTTCTACATGAGCATAACTAGAGGGAGAGACTATTTGGAACAGTCCATTCATACCGAAGAGAGAGAATACCGAAGAGAGATAATAGAGCATTCACTTCCTGCCTCCCCTAGGTTTAGAATGGTCTGTTCTACTAATTTATCTGATTTGCTAATAGTCTTCTCAGAAGCTCCAGTGGCTTAGTGGGTCAAGACTAGTTTGCAATACCAAATAACCCGGGAATTCTTCAATTAGTCAAGGTAAATATATGGAAGGGACAGAAGTGGCAATGCGCTGGCAGGTTACTGCTAGCCCCGGCTGACGAATACCCATTGTATTTTTTTTTTAAGAGTGTGACACCGGGACAGGCAGAAACTGCTCTCATCAACAAAGGCCCGGGCACGAGAAAATACCAAGACGAAGGAAAAGAAAAAGGTTAAGAGCAAGGCAGAGATGAGGTAATGTCACACAAAGGAAAACGACAGACAGAAAAAAAACAGTCAAAGTAAAGAGGACCCAGAGATATGGAGGACTAGGCTCTGAGATGACGATAGATCTGCTTTTTGAAGGCTGGAAGGTCATAAGAATCAGGAAAGACAGAAGGAGGAAGAGAGTTCCAGAGTCTGGAGGTAGATGGGAAGAAGCCGTCGCTGCACCGACCAATCCGCGAGCTACAAATCTCCACACAGTACCTGTGAGATGAGGCCGCTTGGCGAGTGTTACGCGGCCTCGGCAGTGGAGGAGGGATGCAACTCGCCAACTCATCAGAGCAGCGATGGAAGTAATAGCGATAGAAAAGCGAAAGGGAAGATACCTTACGGCGAAGAGAGAGAGAATCCAGGTTAGAAGTAAGAGAAGGATCATTAATGAGTCTGACTGCCTTAGATTCAACCCTATCAAGAAGATAAGTAAAGGAAGAAGCACCCCAGATGTGTGAGCAGTATTCTAAGCAGGGGCGGATAAGACCTTTGTAAATTTTAAGTAACTGCAATGAGGAAAAGTAATAACGAAAACGAGACAAAATCCCCAATTTTTTGGATGAAGATTTAGAAATTTGGATTATGTGATTCCTCCAAGACAAGTTAGAGGCTATATGGATTCCTAATTTATTGATAGAGTTAAGAGGGTATATTTCATTAGTTTCGAAGACAATAGAGTTATCAGGAGGAGAAGAAGATAAAGAGATAGCCAGAAACTGTGTCTTGGAGGCATTGAATTTAACTAAATTTTGAGTGCCCCATTCAGATACTATCTGCAAATGGAACTAAAGGTTTATTATTATTATTATTATTATTATTATTATTATTATTATTATTATTATTATTATTATTATTATTATTATTATTATTATTATTATTATTATTATTATTATTATTATTATTATTATTGTTGTTGTTGTTTTCAAGCCTATATCAAATTAGTAAATAAAATGAAATTTGGGAGTCATTTGTGGAATAAACTCTACCCTGAGCTTTGGTAAGAGAATTGGAATAATGCGCAGTAAAATAATTAAAATAAGATATCCTCAAACACTGATAGACTTATTCCAGTGACTTGGAATACATTCCCAGGAACATCAAAGCGACGTATTTGGTTTTCCAATTGGCTTGGCACCTGTGATGGAATACTTGGAACTAAATCTATTTCCATTTTAAGAGTAGGTGGATTTTTTTTTTTTTTTTTTTGAGCTAGCAGCCCCACACATTATCAAGAATTGAGTAGAGGTTTAAATGTATTTGTTTATCTGGTGTCTTTGTATAAGTTTGTCTTAAAACACACACAAAAACAAGCATGTTGGCGGATTCAGAAATTTACTGTAGTAATGACTTGCCGCTAGAAAACACCTGAAATTAAACCTTAGACAAGAATCTAATCATGATAAATACCTTGCAGAAATTAGCAAATAAAAAAAAACACAAACACACTTTGTAGACATAAATACTCCAATAAGCACACCACACATTCCAATAGACACAGAAAATATCTTGTCATGTTAGAAAACACGAAGAGGTACTTAGAAAACAATATAGAAGAATATCATGGAAGAAATTGCGAAATGTCTGAGAACCAAATATGTCCCCTATAGAAAAGAATGCTCCAAGTAAACATTTTTAATGTAAGGAAAAACACAAAATACCCTATCATAGTGAGGATTAATCACGATTTAAAACACCTTTCAGATAGTTAATAATCCAAAACAAGACGTTTCAATTTTGATTAGCCTCGGAAGAAAATCACAAACAAGGAAACTCTTGAATGTCGTCTGGAAAAAACTACAAAAAGTTAGAATAGTTGAGCCCTACTAAAAGTTGTGGAGAAAAAACATGACATAAATTTTCTTGTAAACTTATATAAACCCTCTTTATATCTCAGTCAAAGTTAGAAGAAAAAAAAGTTCATTTTTTTCTTTATTTTTAGGAACAAAGTATAATCAGCGTATTTCAAGACCAATAGATAATAACCTATTTTGTTTTTCCCTGGTTGTCATGTGACGTAATGAGAGAGAGAGAGAGAGAGGAGAGAGAGAGAGAGAGAGAGAGAGAGAGAGAGAGAGAGAGAGAGAGAGAGAGAGAGAGAGAGAGAGAGAGAGAGAGAGAGAGAGAGAGAGAGAGAGAGAGAGAGAGAGAGAGAGATTCCTGTATCTTTTGCTTAACTTTTTTATCTCATTTTCAGGATGTGAGTATGGTCCACGGTTCTGAAGAGACGGTAAGAATATCGACAAAAAAAAAAAAAAAAAAAAACAGCTGGATGGTTTGAAAAGACTATCAGATTGGATTCGGTTTTACGTCACGAACTCCCTTTTCTACTAAAGACAGCAAAACTAAATAAATTAGTTAAATTTAAAATGTAGAATAGTATGATAAAACAGCTCAAATGTACAGTAAAAGCACTGAATTAATTAACTTTAAAATATAAAAAAAAATATTATTATTAAACTTAGTTCAGGTCCTCTGAGGATAATACTAATACTTATAACATAATAGAATCGTAAAATTTTATTTAAAAATAGGAAAAAATCACCTTTTCGTAAAGTTATCATTAATTTTTATTTGTATAATCTCTTTTAGCATGTAGATGTTTGAATTTATTTAAATTTGGGTTCAGATTTGAATAAGTTCTTTAATTTGAGTAAGTTTTTAAATTACTATGTTTTAAATTTATCTTTCAAGTTTACTGACTGTTATATTGACTTTCAGGACACGATCGAAAATATTCGATCAACTGGAAGTATCACTGATGATGTTATCAAAGAAAAACAGCTTTGAAAAACTGAACAACGTAAATAAACCAAGTCATGGAAAGACTTCAGCCAAATCAGGCTCCACTTATCTGACAATGATATACGAGAAATGCTTTAAACTTACCTCGGATAGAAGTTACAATGTTAATTAACATGTGACTGCTTGTAATTAGAGAGTATCACTGCTGTGCTACTTTGGAGTGAAGGAATCAAGTAAAATTAGGAATTTAGGAGGTTAAGACATCAGTCAAATCATGTTTGTTGAATGAACTAGTTAATAAAGCATTTTTGGGTACCAGAAGTTGTCTGCAGAACAGGTATAATTAAGAGGTCGAAGAAATTATCATTATTATTATTATTGTTATTATTATTATTATTATTATTATTATTATTATTATTATTATTATTATTATTATTATTATTATTATTATCATTATTATTATTATCATTATCATTATTATTATTTTTATTATTATCATCATTATAATAATAATAATAATAATAATAATAATAATAATAATAATAATAATAATAATAATATATATATATATATATATATATATATATATATATATATATATATATATATATATATATATATATATATATTACTCATCTATTGCATGAATACACAATAGGAAGAGTGTCTTCACCTCTCATTTTATCCTCTTTCTTTATTTTCGTGCTTTTCCTCCGAGATCACCCCATTATATTTCGCCCCCCCCCCCCTCCTCAGTGATGGGACCCTCACTTATTTTCCTCCCCGCTCTCCTATCCCAACCTAATGATAATGAGTACATTGCCCTTCGTTAGTAGGATATGTGAAAAATGTATATGTGTAATTTGGATGAGTCTTGAGGAAAAAGTTTTCATTTTTTAAGTGTTAGTGTGTTTGTCTGTGAATATATAAGTATATGCAGTCTGTAAGAGTTTTAAGAAGATATTTTGTCTTTTACGTCTGTCTGTACTCGCGTATGCATGCAGTCTACGTGCTACGAATTATTCTTTTATCTATGTACATAAGTGGCTGTACATGTGTATATGTACGGTCTGTACAAGTTTTGAGAAATAATTATATATATTTACTTACGTGTTTGTTTATATAAATGGCAGGATAAATGTTTTTAGGTAGACGCCAGTGTCATAAAGAATGTAATATTTGACCGTGTTAGCAAGTTGCTGTATGTCTGAGTATATGCCCTCAGTGCAGGCTTACAAAAAATTTTACTCAAGTGTTTGTGTAAAACTGTAAATTGCATTGCGTACCTGAGAAGATAGCTTTTACTTAAAAGATATAAATGGCTATGTAAAGTTAACATATAAATGCAGGCTCTTCGAGTTTTGAGCATCCTACATTTTTCTAAGTGGTCGAGTAAAGGCAAAAGTTATAACTTGAGAACCGATAGAATCTCTGGGCGTGACAAGGATGGGCAGGATAAAGAATGATAATATTAGACGGGAGATCAGATAGGACGGTTTGGGGACATAGTGAGAGAGGCGAGACTGTGATGCTTTAGGCATGTGCTGAGGAGGAATGAGGAGTCAATTGGGAGAAGGCTGCTGAGGATGGAACAGCCAGGCAAGAGGGGAGAGGTAGATTAAAAGGTCGTTTATGGATGTGGTGAGGGAGGACATGAAGCAGGACCCAGGGAATAGGATGCAAATGGAAATGTGCATTTGACTGGCTGAGTTATCTGGATGAATTATTAATTAGGCATTACATTCATTTTTAGAAAGTGCGAAAAACCTAGGAAGTTGGAGATTATACTGTATTTACATAAATATAGAATGAAAAAAATTTAGGAATTGCAAATAATAGTGTATATGGGATTAGTTGAGTAGCCTAGATGAGAAAGAAGGTAATCCAGGTGTCAACCCGTAATGTAGGCTATAAAAAAGATTATTACCCTCATTGATGTTTTTAATGTGAAATTTTGTATTGGGAGGTACGCATGTCTTAAGAAAAATAAGATATCAGAAAACTTAGGTAAGCTTCAGGGTCCTTAATTTCCAAACAATTTATATATGAAAGTGAGTTTCAAAGGCTATGTGTATCAGGCAAGTATGAATGGAGTATAATCTTTATTATATTAAGGATAAATTTTAGGAGTATATTAGTGCTTCAAACAGTAATTGCTCCTTCCATGTAAGTATACCTTTGTATTTTTTTTTATTTTACATTTCGAAAATGAAAATTGAAATATAGGGGAATAAATAGCAATGCCAGAACACTTAATTGCTCAAATATTCATATAATAAATAAAAATTTATTTTATTTATTTTTTTACGATGTAAAGAGGAATATGGAGCAGTGCGATTTTTGAATAGAAATTATATCGTTTGATAGGCCTATTGAGTTGTGAATCACTTGCATTTATAAACAGAATGGCTACTGTTTGAAAAGAGAACTTGTGCCATTCACCACAAGTTCACATGGTAAATATGACAATTAGCATAATTTGAAATTGTCCTTAGTTACAGTTTACATTGTATAAGTACCTGCTGTAATAATATAACTTTTACCTTTTAACTTAAGTTGCTATTAAAACTTATTCTTTTTAGCTTGTGTTAAAATAATGAGCTTTTTCACTAAATTTCTAATGCTAAATTTAACCTCTCTTAGTTAGAACTTCTGCATTTTTATATAAGGCTCCTGTCACATATGTTTTAAAAAAGAACTCGTGCTTTTCAACTAAATTTCACTTTGTATATGTAGCTGTTATCATAATTAGAACTTGTTTTCTAACTTCACGTTGTTTCTGTAACTTCTTTAATAATCAGAACGTGTACTTCTTACGTTCATATCGTATTTTATCTACTCAGTAGAACTTGTGCTTAACATAAGATTGTGTGGCATAATTTACATATGCTTTAAAAAAAGAACTTGTGCTTTTTACGTACAGGCCGCTTATCAGACGAAAGATAAGAACTTCATTAAGAACTTAAATTTTATAACTTTTTTTTTTCTTTAATGAAATACATATATTAAAAAGCATCAGCTTGGGATCCTTCACAAACGCTCCATATTCTTGTATATCTTATATAAACTAAGTGAAACTAAAGTCGCGTTTTTGCGAGACAAAAAGTCAAGTTTACTTGAGCTGTCCCACTACATCACCAATGCCATCTGCACAAAGAAAGTAGCATAAAACGATTTTTTTTAAATTATTATTATTATTTTGAAGTAGCTATTTGTGAGTAAAGTGCTGAATAATCTTTTGTTGGTCTTCAGCACTTAACTCACAATAGCAAATGGAAAATAACTAAAGTTTCGATTCATACTACTTTCTTTGCACGAATGGCAAAGCTGATATAATTGGGTGAGATAACTCAAGTTAACTGGACTTTTTGTCTTGAGAAAACTCGGCTAAACTCTACAGTATTCTGGTAGTGATATTTATTCCTCAACATTTTATTTGAACTGGAGACTCTTAGAAGTACCGTAAATAAGATAACAGCAGCTTATTAAAACATTTATTTTCCTTTATTTGATACAAATTGTTGCACCCAGAGTCACATGTCTCCCAGGGGCATGAGAGTGGATCGCAGCAGAATGTCCGCTGTTGGAGTTGGTGTCCTCTCCCTCCAGAGACCTCTAAGTCCTGCACTCACTGAGGTTGAGGAAAATCCATTCTGTCTACTCTATCACTCAGAGAGTAAAAAGAGTTCAAAATAGACATATATGCCATGAGCACTGTTATACTGTAATGTCATTTACGTATTTCTGACTTAGCGTGTAAAATCAGTAAATGAGAAAGATCTCATCTTCAGTGATCTGCTTATAGTGCTAGTATATATATAATTCTATGAAGAAACTTATCTAGAGATTCACTAAATGAAAGATTTGTTTGAGTAATGTGCAATAGCCGCCCGTTGCGATACTACAGCTGAAGTTTTTTTTTAACTTAAATAGGTCTGTTCAGGACAGTTCGATGTTAACTCTTTCTTCAGTTACGGTTCTTTTTCTATGCCTACAGCTACACTGAATATTCTTGGATATTCATCACGCATCTTTTATTATCCCTTCACATCTGACAAGTCATTACACTCTCCATCTCTGTTTCTCTTTACTTTATGTATTCTTCGTGCCCAGGCCCGATGAGGGCTGTTTTATTTTATATTTTTTTTTTGGGCCCGTCCTGGTGTCACAATCATTTAAAAAAATAATAATAGGTTTTCTTGTTCTAAAAAAGTCTAAGGAGGTTTAACATCTCATTCCATGCCAAGTGAATCTGAAGAAATTTGAGCAAAGTAATAATGAAGCAGAAAGCTGGGATACTGAGGTTTATCTCGACTCCATTCTATCTATCTTTGGACCGATTTCTTAAGCAGTGTAAACCTAGGATACCATATTGTTAGTTAGCTAGACCACACAAATGGATTTCATAAACGCATCTGACGCATTCTGTGTATGGCTAGGATCCCGTACGGGATCCTAGCCATACACAGAATGCGTCAGATGCGTTTATGAAATCCATTTGTGTGTCTAGCTAACTAACAATATGGTATCCTAGGTTTACACTGCTTAAGAAATCGGGTCTTTGTTGTAAGATAAACTGGGTTATCTGACGTAAACGCCATGTGTATATGGCTTTTGATCTGATACCTCCAATTTACACTCAACGAAGGGAGATAGAACTCGTACAAGATTCCTGATCCCAGTTACCTGAATTTTTTAGATCCCACATTATTGTTATCTCTAAGATATTCCACCTGTAACATTACAAGAGAGAGTAATAAGTAGCTCAGAGTAAATCAAAATTAATAGCCACGAAAAGTGGAGTGAAGCAGAAATAGCAATACCTAAAAAAAATCATGATCTCTTAACACCTAATACTTTTTAATATCCACAAAAACCCACTCAGTCAATACTATATGATGTCCTCTTCCCGTATATATATATATATATATATATATATATATATATATATATATATATATATATATATATATATATATATATATATATATATATATATATATATATATATGAGTGGGCTCTTTCATGAGTGGGCATCAGACATACAAATCCAGACTTATTCCACTTATTTTTAGGGGACAGTATGTCATCATCGTGGATTTTTGTGTTTCTTTTCTTATTTTATATTACATTAACAAATTTATGACAATTACAATATCACAATTAAATTGTGAACCTGAGTAGTGATATATTCAAAAGCCTCTGAAATCATCAAGAGCCTTCGATAAAAACCAAAAACTTATCAGAAACTTACAATTAGAAATTAACTTTAATATAAAAAATTAAATCCCATCAGTGTATCACTTAGAAGCCTCGTTGCATAACAACGATTAAATCTACATTAATTTAACAATTTAGACAAAGGAAGATAGTCGTAGAGATTTAACAAGCTCTTTTGATCTGCTCACAATCACCCTTCGTGAGATTGTAATCACTGTTTTCTTTACAGTTCCATCGGGCAATGACTCAACAATCCCCTCAGGGGGCAATAGTGATTGTTAATCCCCGAGTCCTTCCTAACCTCTCTTGAATTTTTCTGTATGAAAAGATGACTGAGAATACTGGGGTTGTACTTTGGAAGTAGAACAATCCTGACAGCTCAAGTCTACATCCCCAAACCTCAAAGCTGCCAAGTCGGACTAACGTCACCTTCACACCTCCAAACGCTGTTTGGCTATGAATATATATATTTTTTTATGCAAAGTTTACCTGCTGTTTTACAGGAGTTTTCTTTCTTGCAGAGATATTTCACAATCGTAAATTTTACATTGGGGATCACTGCTTCGTAAATGCTTATTTTTTTACATTCTGGCTTACTGATTTTAACAATAGATATATGAAAATCAATTGCTATTCTCTACGAAAATCGCAATATGAATGGATGTCGGCAATTTTTAAACAAATAAAAGCCAAACAACCAAATAAAGTAAAAAGACTCGAGTGCATACATACATACATACATACATACATACATACATACATACATGCGCGAACGCACGCACGCGGGCATAAATACATCATGCCTACATACATACACACACCACATACACATTTATATAAACATCACCTACATACATAAATACATACATGCATATATACCCAGCCAGCCAGCCATAAAAAAGACAAGAGCACACCCACTATACTACCTGATTTCATTGTGTAGTTGATTTCACTAACGGCCTCCCATTTCCATTTACATAAAGAATTTTTTTCTCTCTCTCTCTCTCTCTCTCTCTCTCTCTCTCTCTCTCTCTCTCTCTCTCTCTCTCTCTCTCTCTCTCTCTCTCTCTCTCTCTCTCTCTCTCTCTCTCTCTCTCTCTCTCTCTCTCTCTCAAACCTGTGCATATGAGAGACGAAGATGACTTATCGACATTCAATTATTTACTATTATAGAATCCTTTTAGTCAACCTTAGGATCAGTGTTAGCAGATTTCTGGCCATTAAAACTTACGAATTAATTTATTTGATCTATAAAAGTTTTTCAGCATTTTCAGCATTGATTTAAAATTACATTTATGGAATCTCCCACATGGAGACTTCTGTGGATAATTGTCAGATGATTTGGAAAGACTTTGGCAAGAGTAAAAAATGAATCTATACCAAAAATTTACTCAGAATTAGTTCGCTAACAATGCTCCGGAGGTTGAGAAATGTACCAAAATAAAAAATATAAGAAAAATTCTGTTCCTTTAATTATACGAGAAATTTAAGTACTGCATGAATGCTCAGCTAAAGATGCTTCTTAGATCGAGGAAAGTAGAACAAAATTCCGAAAAATAAATATAAAATTTTCCCTTAACTTACTGTTCCATTAGCTATACAAATACTTAATATAATAAGTACTCTGCTAACAATGCCTCCTAGGTTTAGAAAATATCAATAACACATCTCAAAATATAAGATCAGTCTCGTTCCATTAGCTATAAGAGTTATTTAAGACCCAGCGTTTTAAGAATATTGCTTCTTATGATGTGGAAAGTTGCTAGAAAACCGGAAAA
>JAXCGZ010011740.1:62500-71172 GCA_037179515.1 Halocaridina rubra
ATTAAATAATTTTTTAATAGTAGTTTAAGTGCCATTTCAAAGTTATTATTATTTAAGTGCCACTTGGCCTCGTTAAATATACTTTGTGAGTGTAGTAGCGCCTGTTAAATCAGCAGATAATTCACAAGTACACTATAAATCTGGGAACTAAATCTTTGTATATAAAACTTAAAAACTTAAAATTTCAGGAAGTTAAGCTGAAAAATATACTAATGACTATTTCCTTTGGTTAGATAGTTATTAATATTAAATAAATTAAAATTATATTAGTAACTGAGTAAATAATAATCACAGTGAAATATTCTCAGTCTTTTGGTCCATGTTTTAAATGAATAAATAAATAAATAATAAAATATATATATAACTAAGTAAACTAATAAGCATATCTAAATCAAAACAGAAAATATATCATCTGCTTTAAGCTTTGGCTTATATTAATAAATAAATAAATAAATAAATAAATAAATAAATAAATAAACAACATAAATTAATACACAAATTTAAATGCAAACAGAAAAATATGTCATCTGCTGTAAGCCTTGTTTTATATAAGTGGATGAATACATAAACAAATAAAAAAATAAATACATAAATAAAATAAACAAACAATAAAATACATGAAGACAATTATATAATAAACAAATTCATAACAAACACATCTCTCATTTTGCATTTCATATTCTAACGTACTGAGCACTCCTTATTCATTAAACAACTTACAAATGAGCTTTGAGGAAACACGAGGCACGTTCATTAAGTGAACACAAATATCTAACGCAAAACCGTTTACAAATTCATAAATGGGACAAAATAATTATCTATTAGCATTAATAGCAAAATTAACAAAATCGAAAGCAAAATCAGAATATTATATATCGCTATTTAAGTTCATTATCATCATTAAAGGTCTCTTAGTGAAGGAAAGGATAATTTTTACTAACGTAATCTTTACATGTCGTGAGACGCAACTGGAACAATAACACTAGTGGTAAATGAAATAAATTCAACCCTTTAATATATTGCATATGATAGAAACCGACTATAAGTGGTATCCCTAACAGAAGAGAAAGGATTCCAGTCATCTATCAATTTCGTAGGAGGAGCCAAAAGGAGATATGACAGATCGTAGAAGGAGAGAAAGAATTTATCTTCGTTGAGGAGGGAAGAGGAGCACGTTGGGAGAAGACTGATGAGGATGGAGCTGTTAGGCGAGCGTGGGAGAAGTAGGCCAAAGAAGAGGTTTATGGATGTAGCGAGGGAAGACATGAGGGTGTTTGGTGTGACGGAGGATTACGCAGAGGTTAGGGAGATATGGAGACGATTGATCCGCTGTGGCAAACTTTGACGGGAGTCAAAAGATGTGATGATGATGATGTTCTGCGAGTCATAGGTGGTGATGTAGGAATGGCAATTTCTGTTACAGTTGTGGCCATCTACCAGCTGCATTGGGATATGGCAGAAGTTTTATATATAAGCCTGTACTTTTGTCTTGAATATTTCTGTTCTCTTTTAAAATTAAAACACAAAACAATTACAGATAAAATGGTGTGGATTCAGTTAACATAAATAACAATATCATAATTACAATTAGCATGGAATTACTTATATGCATGGTATTGTGTTATTGCAGGGTGGTGTTATCACCAGACAGAGTGAAATGTCTAAACGTAAATATGAAAAGCTTTCCAAGACATTTTCTCTTATGGAAGTGAATTCATTTGCAAAGTATATAATTATGAAAGTACGAAAAATATACAATAATTATCAGTCATGAGTCTAAGAATTAAAAAAAAAAATAGTATCAGTTATAAAATATGACAAACTTCCAATAAATATTCAATTACGAAAATATGAAAAATTAAAAAAGAATTATCAAGTTCTTTAGAGAATATTTTTGATACGTGAGGTTTTGTACAAAATTACTATTTTTCAAAGTTAATATTACATATCACCATATCAAAAACAGCAAAATATAAAGCTGCTTATGAATGTAATGTAACTTTAATCAAAACAAAGCCTCGATGATTATATTTTTTTTCAATACATCTCTAAGACAAAAATACTTAGAAATATCATAAAAAAAAAACACGTAAAGGACTCTTTAAAACTAAAAGCTAATAACCATGCATGAATATATCACCTCAATACATAACTGATTGATAAAACAAAATTGTTACCTCCAATCAAATACACAGAAAAAGACTTTTGTGATATAAAAACCTATGTCCCTATGAAAGTGAATATTTCATCGGTATATCTTTGAAACTTACCCAAAAATAATTAATTTTTAGCGTAAAACCAGGTCGCAGTGAATATAAATAAGTCTTACACATATCTTTGCAAAACGAGATTACAATATATTTATCTTTTAAAAATACATACAAAATGAAAACTATTATATTAATAGACAGATTGAATTCAATGCGAATATAAAAGAGGAGGTGGATTTAGTTAATCCATTTGTAACGACAAATGGATTTAAAAAATCATGCATCAGAGGAGGTATCAAGATATTTTATACTACATGAATTAATAAAAAGAGAAATATGCCTATAAATAGGATATCACCGGCTCCCCCAATTAACTGTGTAATCTAATCGATAGTGACATGAGACGGAGAAAGATGATCCCTCCCATGGTCAGGATCGAACCTAGGGCCAATATATATATATGCAGCCCTATGTGCTACCACTGAGCCACAATGTCAGCAAAGTAAATAACCAATTGCCACAGTGGGTCCTCGAGTTACGTCAGGGTTCCGTTCCTGAAATGTGATGTAACCCGAATTTCAGTGTTGGTCGGAACACACCTAAATAAGCACCTATGCTAATGCAGGAGTAAAGTTTCTCTTTCTTCCATGCATTTCACTATCTCTAATTTCATTTCCATAGTGATGGCTTTCCTTTTCTTCAAAGCAATGCCATCAGAAGAATCTGTTTTACGCTTGGGAGACATAATACGGGCCAAAAATTATCAAAACAGAAGCAAAATAATTTATGGGAGATGCGTTGCAACCACGAAATATCCAAACTCGAGGATAGTGTAAACCGAGAACCCCCTGTATATATTGGAACCCCAGCCGAAGTAAATAGAGAAGAAGAAGCATCTGAGTTGAATTCATTGTGGGTATGTGTAGCTATGCAGTTGACATCCTTATGGCAATCCGAGATAAGATTTCAAAATAAGAAGATTCGTATGTCTCTGAATAGTAACAAGGGACCACCTGTGTAATAACTGTTAATTTTAGATTTAATATACAGTCAACCAATAATTTTTTTGAAGACTTGATGGTGGTTTTTCCATTGGAGTTCCCTGCTGCCTGGCTTTGTGTAGGATGTTGTTCCACAAATATGTCTCCTTGAAACTGGAATAAATGGTAATGATGTACACCACTGGGGGATGTTAATCTAATATTAAATCTCTGATTAGAACATGGGAGGTATTATTTCCAAAGACATTAGAACTGGTACATTAATGTATTTCCTCTCACGATGATTCTTTGTCATATCATTTAATATATAGAGACAATTATTGATAACAATCACAATGATAATTCTAAAAACTGTTGTTCTGACCGTAAAAATTGACAGACAAATCAGAGGATACATTCTTCATGATGTCAGAAATGCTTCAAATCGAGGGTATTCGAGAGAACCTCAAAGGAATTCTTCTAAAGAGCTGATCATAATGATAGTCTTTCCAGATGATTCCACCTTGCAACGAAGAAAACTGTAAGACAACAGGGAAAAATTAACAGTTTTTGTGAGTGAAACATTAATAGTAGTGTTGATAATATGTCTACGTGATATATATTGCTTTAATATTATGTTAATAGTGTACCAGAGTTTATTGAACACAAGCTACAGAAGATTTATGTCGTTAATGGAAATGGGATATTTTTTTCTTCCAGTATGCTGCTATATATCCTGAAGCAAAAGAGGATGGCCACAACTGAACAAAAGAAAGACATGGATGTATCATACTCTGTATCACATACTTAGTGGCAAAGGAAAAGTTTTTAGGGAGGAAAATACTGTCAACCCAACCCTCCCCTATCTCTTTTAGTTGGGTTATACAACAAGCAGGAAAAAATATGGTTGCTGAATTTTCTTTTTCACCATAAGAGAATATATTAACAAATACAACATTCCCTCGCTATTACAAGTTGTACATGAATCTAGCATAAAAATTGTAGTTTTTGTATAAATCAAAATAAAAAACAAGAACTCATATGATACAGAGATAAATATGCTTCTAGTATTTCGACAATTTTTAACAATATGACTGCACCAATTACCAATAGGATCAGTCATATACTATTAGCATTCTGGTTAGCTCTCTCTCTCTCTCTCTCTCTCTCTCTCTCTCTCTCTCTCTCTCTCTCTCTCTCTCTCTCTCTCTCTCTTTCATATTGCTGCCTAATAAAACTACCCAAAAACCTTACCCAACAAGATTTAAGATTTTAAAGACGGCCATTTGTTAAGAGTTATTATATTTTTGGTATCTATTTACTCTGAAGCAGAATTTTAGGGCAATTTCACATATTTTTAATGAACATTTCTACTATGACATATTTGCGCTAATGAGCAATAAATTAGACGCTTAGAGTGGTACCTTAATAACCAGGTGAACCTTTCTAAAATCACTGCCAGGGTTCCCAGATACAAATAAAGCTCCTGTAGAATGAAAGCATCAAATTTTCTGCACAAATTTTGGCAATTAGTACGAATAGGATTGTGTTAATTACCAAATGAGGAATACAGGCTTTTTCACTTGAGTTTGGGAAGCTTAGGTGGTGGTATTACTGTCTTTCTCACGGTACTAACTGTCTGGAGTGACAATAGTAGAGGTATAATTTTACAATTACACCCGTCCCTCTTGGGAGTAAAATCTATTGTTTTCTTACGGGTTTTGGTGTATGTTGAACGAATCTGATCTTTAAAGCAGTAGTAATTTTTTCCTTAACTACCCTAACCTAATCAAATATCACCTAACCTAACCTAACCTATCCTAACCCAAACTAACCTATTTAAACCTAAACTAACCAAAAAATGAGTAATTTACGATGTCTTAAAAGGTCACATTCGTTCAAAAGACATAAAACAATTTTAATGTACGAAGACCTACTTAAACAGCATGAAACAGTCGTGAATGAGACGGGTGCAATAGTAAAAAAAAAATACCATATCATGTATAGCCCAGTTGGTAAGAATCATTTTATATTCAATTTTCCATTTATCTAGAAATTTCGACAGTCAAATCACATTTACCACTAGCATTAAAACTTACTAGGCTCATGGTTCAAAAGCCACTTAGATTTTGTTAGGCACAGACTATTAGGACAAGCATATGTTTGTCTATTCACATACATGAGCTCATTATGCATTTAGTTTCCCAAATGGATTACTCCTTCCGCATATGCACTCACTACACCTGCTTAATCCTCAGGTGTTATATACCACAGGCGATAATATACCGTGTTGACTCATACAGAATATCCTTAACATAGCCAGATTGAAATTAGGTAAATGTTTATTTCAATACCATCAAAGGGTGAAAAGAAATACAAAACATTGATAAATTATCTAAAACAACTAAAAAACCTTAATTTCAATTAAATCTTATTTCTAGTTAAGGGGTGAACTATCTTTAACTAACTTAACCAAACCTACACTACCTTCATGTGATAAATTTCATGAGATTTTTTCCTAAATGCAGGTGTGAAAGTAAACATTTACTAACATAACTAACAACCAAACCTAACCTAACATGATAAATTTCATGATATAGTATCCAGTCTGGGGGTGTGAAACTAAAAATATACCGAGATTTTAACTTATTCGTCATAAAATAATACAAACTCGAGCTCAAATTCTTTGGTATGACAAATTAATCCCTAACCCACTAAGCCACAAAGATTCCCAGAAAAGTTTATGTCGTATTTAGATTTTGATCCTCGTAATATTACTCTGAAATGCATGACAAAATATTAAAAGGCTTTACATGAGTGGCTAAAATAACAGGAAATAGAATTAAAACCTCTTAACTCACCATAAAACTGAACAAAAATCCAATTAAAATCTCCCCTTGTAAACACTCTGTGCTACCCCGAATGACAACATATAAATATTAAAATTACTGGAACGCAGACCAGGAAGTCCTTAATAATCTTTCCTGTAAACAACGCTTTAAAGTCTTTTAAAAATAAGAGGGGTGCTGGGGGAGGGAGTAAGGTGGGTTTTGGAGACTTGATGGCAGCTGAGAGGATGGTGGTTGGGGGAAATGGGTGAGATGGGTGAGGGATGGATTTTGATACATGGGTGAGTAAAAAGATAAATAGGAAAATGGGAAATGTAATTCATATATTTTACACTAATAGTTATATTTAGATATCGGTTGAAGACTGGCCTTATAAAACTCTTACATCCCAAACCATATACAGTATATGGAATTTGATTAACGAGAGAGAGAGAGAGAGAGAGAGAGAGAGAGAGAGAGAGAGAGAGAGAGAGAGAGAGAGAGAGAGAGAGAGAGAGAGGAGGCTAATGTCAGAGGTTGTAAAACTTTTGCATTTTGACGAGATAATATATAGGAAAGTTTTATCACATCCCAGACTTACAGTTATGCAGTTTCACTAACGAGAGAGAGAGAGAGAGAGAGAGAGAGAGAGAGAGAGAGAGAGAGAGAGAGAGAGAGAGAGAGAGAGAGAGAGAGAGAGAGAGAGAGAGAGAGTTCGTACTCATTCTCATAACAAAACTCACCCTAAATGTAGAGGCATAAATTACTGTACACGTTCATTTGACTTCGAAGGTATTTGAAAGGTGTTATTACCAAATCGTTAACGGGAGGTGTTAGTTACCGAAGGGGCTGGAAGGTTGAGACACGCAACTCCGCTGGAAATTACAGCCTTTGGACCCTTCCGAATAACCAACCAAAAGAATTCTAGAAACACTTCTCAAAGATTGAGGTCCTGGAATGAATGATGACAGGAAGCATCGGAAACGAATCACGAAAACTGAGGAGCGTCAAACTTTTTGTTATTATTGTTTGTTTGTATAAGACTTGGGATTGATGGTGGTTTTGGAAGTCAGAAAAATTGAAGAATAAGACTGGGAAACTAACACGAAGATATAATAGTAATATAAGGAAGAAACTCACAGATAAAAAGAGGGACCAAGACTAGGATTATCCAGATGGAATGATGGATAGATTCGGTTTTACGTCACGAGCTCCCTTTTCTACTAAGGGCTAGGACGGTTGCCTTCTTACGAAGGACTTGTTTTGGCAGATGTAATCGTTACCCTGAGCGTATGCCCTTACTAACCTCAGTCCATGACGGGGCGCGAACCCTCGACCTGCCGCCTCAGAGAACAGGATTATGCAGATATCTCTGATTAATGCTAGAACCAGGGAATAAACCCTCTACAATATGTTTCTGATCATTCCACTTCCCAACCTCCCTCAAAGCTTGTTTTTTTTTTTTACATTTGATTCATATCCCAGTCAAATGAAACCCTAATTATGTGCAAACGTAAAATATGTAATTACTTTTCGCCAGGATTCGAACCTATAACGCAAAGACAATCCATCAATGTAGCTAAGACGTTACCCTCTGTACCACTGAAGGTGTAAAAAAAAAGTATGAAAACCTCTCTAATCATAATGACCTCTTGTGACCCTGACCTTTGAGTTAATTAATGTAAGTTTAAGGAGCATCGGATGAAAAGAGCCACAGCGATAACTTAAATATGCACTTACTAACACCTAAACAAACACCTTTCCGTGAACACGTGTCTTGTTTCATAACAGGATAAAAAAGTGAAACATCTTTCCATGCACATATGTCATGTTTCATAACAGCAACAAATAAGTGACAAATAGAAAAATAGCTAAACTAGTCAACTTGCAAATAACAAACACACTTTAACAGGATACTGGATATACAAACAACAGTAACAAACAAAAAATTGGATACCAGAAGATTAATGAATTCCAAAGTGGATGAGGGAGAAGAAGAGAAAAAACAAAGAGAAAGTGAATGGAAAATAGAGGAGACTGGTGAAAAACAGCGACCCTATATGAAAGTGAGGTTCATTTTAATTTTATAAGTGTGGCACAGGGACGAGCAAGGAAAATTGTCAACATCGGGCCTGGGCATCAAGAAAACACTGAGAAGAAGAAAAAGTAAGAACTTAAGGACAAAGCAGAAATATGAGAATGATAAACAATAAGAATAGGAAAGGCTGAAAGAATAGCCAAAGAATAGGAAAGATAGATAAAGGGCAGGAAAAGAAGGGAAGTAAGAGGAAAATGGCACTATTGAAAAAGCAAAACAAATTAGGAAAATAGATACAGAATGAATGAAAACAGGAAAATGGAAGACCGTAAAGATAAACAACAGGAAAATGAATATTCTGAAAACTGAATTAGGAAAACTAAAGTCCGTTAAGATGAACAAGAGGAAAATGAATGTAATGAAAATTATAAATGGAAAACATAAGAATGTAAAGATAAAGATGAAGAAGAGGAAACTGAATATAATGAAACTTGAATCAGGAAAATGAAACTACGTAAAGATGAAAAAGAGGAAAATGAATATAATGAAAATGAAAAAATGAAAACAAAAGAACGTAAAGATAAAGATGAAGAAGAGGAAAATGAATATAATGAAA
>JAXCGZ010011741.1:0-20000 GCA_037179515.1 Halocaridina rubra
TTTTATAGCTTGTTCTCCAACTGACAAAGCCCTTCTCTTTGATTCTCATTTTTCTGCCAACTCTTCAGTAAGCGATTCCAGCTCACCTCTCCCTCAATATGTACCCCTCTCTAACCCTATTCCCTCCCTTATCCTTTCATCACGCAAATTTCATAAGGTTCTTTTTTTTATGATTATGACACCAGGACAGGCAAAACAAAAAATAATCTACTCTCATCAAGATTGGGCACGAAGAAAACATAAAGAGAAACAGAGATGAGGAGTATTGTGACATGTCAAATGTAAAGGGATAATAAGACATATGATATGAATATCCAAGAATATTCGGTGTTGCTGTAGGCATAGAAAGAGAACCATAATTGAAGGAAGACTTAACATGGAACTGTCGTGGACAGTCTCATTTAAGTTGCTCGCTAAAGACGAACAAGCCATCTGGTCCCAATAGTATCCCTGCAAGGTTCATTAAGGTGTTTGCTGATGAACTACCTCCTGCGCTTTGCCGTCTCTTTCACCTCAGTCTCTCACTCAGTATCTATCCTTCATCTTAGAAGCATGCTCTAGTTCCACCTGTTCCTAAGAAGGGTGACCGCTCAATTCCTTCAAACTACTGACCTATTGCCATAACCTCTTCTATTTTAAAGTTTTTGAAACTTTGCTCAATGCTCACTTCTTGAAACGCCTTGAATCTAACTCATTTTTTCTCAGATCACCAGTGCACCTTCTGCAAGGCAAGATCCATCTGTGACCTCCCGTCCTATCTGATTCAAGTATCTTTTCTGGGTAACTATGGGGAATCCTTTGTCCTTGTCTTTGATATCTCTAAGGCTTTTGACAGAGTCTGCTACAATGCCCTGTTGGCCAAACTCCCTGCCTATGGCTTTACCTCTTCCCTCTGTTCTCTGATTTCCAGTTTTCTTTCTGACTGTTTCATATCGTAATAAGTCTCGCATCACTCTTTCTTCTACTCTGAACTCCTATTTGCAGAGGGTAAATAAGGAACCCAAGATTTAGTTAAATTTAATGCCTCCAGGACACATCTTCTAGCTATCTCTTTATCTACTTCTCCTGATAACCCTATTGTCTCTGAAATTAACTAAATTTACCCTCTTAATTCTATCAATATATTAGGAATCCATATAGCCTCTAACTTGTCTTGGAGGAATCACACAATCCAAATTTCTAAATCTGCATCCAAAATATTTGGGGTTCTGTTTCATTTTCGTCATTACTTTTCATCTGTACAGTTACTTAAGATCTATAAAGGTCTTATCCTTCCCTGCTTATAATACTGCTAACACTTCTGGGGTGCTCCTTCTTATACTAATCTCCTTGATAGGGTTGAACCTATGGCAGTAAGACTCATTAAAGATCCTTCTCTTACTTCTAATCAAGATTCTCTCTCTCTCTGTCTGCCGTAAGGTATCATCTCTTTCTCTTTTCAATTGCTACTACTTCCATTGCTGCTCTTAGTTAGTTGGTGAGATGCATCCCTCCTCCACTGCCAAAGCAACATAACACTCGCTAAGCAGCCTCATCTCTCAGGTACTGTGTGGAGATTTGTAGCTCACGGATTGGACGGCGCATCGTCTGCTTCTTCCCATCTACGTTCAGACTCTGGAACTCTCTTCCTCCCTCTGTCTTTCCTAATTCTTATTACCTATCTTCGTTCAAAAGGACGATCTATCATCATCTCAGGACTTAATCCTTTCATATCTCTAGGCCCTCAGTACTTTGACTATTCTCTCAGTCTGTCCTTTTCCTTTGTGTATCATTATCTCATCTCTGCCTTGTAAATAATCTTTTTCTTTTGCTTCGTCTTAATGTTTTCTCGTACCCGGGCCTTTACTGATGAGGAAAGTATTTTTTTTTTTTTTTTGGCCTATTCGAGTGTCACACTCATAAATATATATATATATATATATATATATATATATATATATATATATATATATATATATATATATATATATATATATATATATATGGTTTTATAGCTTGTTCTCCAACTGACAAAGCCCTTCTCTTTGATTCTCATTTTTCTGCCAACTCTTCAGTAAGCGATTCCAGCTCACCTCTCCCTCAATATGTACCCCTCTCTAACCCTATTCCCTCCCTTATCCTTTCATCACGCAAATTTCATAAGGTTCTTTTTTTTATGATTATGACACCAGGACAGGCAAAACAAAAAATAATCTACTCTCATCAAGATTGGGCACGAAGAAAACAAAGAGAAACAGAGATGAGGAGTATTGTGACATGTCAAATGTGAAGGGATAATAAGACATATGATATGAATATCCAAGAATATTCGGTGTTGCTGTAGGCATAGAAAGAGAACCATAATTGAAGGAAGACTTAACATGGAACTGTCGTGGACAGTCTCATTTAAGTTGCTCGCTAAAGACGAACAAGCCATCTGGTCCCAATAGTATCCCTGCAAGGTTCATTAAGGTGTTTGCTGATGAACTACCTCCTGCGCTTTGCCGTCTCTTTCACCTCAGTCTCTCACTCAGTATCTATCCTTCATCTTAGAAGCATGCTCTAGTTCCACCTGTTCCTAAGAAGGGTGACCGCTCAATTCCTTCAAACTACTGACCTATTGCCATAACCTCTTCTATTTTAAAGTTTTTGAAACTTTGCTCAATGCTCACTTCTTGAAACGCCTTGAATCTAACTCATTTTTTCTCAGATCACCAGTGCACCTTCCGCAAGGCAAGATCCATCGGTGACCTCCTGTCCTATCTGATTCAAGTATCTTTTCTGGGTAACTATGGGGAATCCTTTGTCCTTGTCTTTGATAACTCTAAGGCTTTTGACAGAGTCTGCTACAATGCCCTGTTGGCCAAACTCCCTGCCTATGGCTTTACCTCTTCCCTCTGTTCTCTGATTTCCAGTTTTCTTTCTGACCGTTTCATATCGTAATAAGTCTCGCATCACTCTTTCTTCTACTCTGAACTCCTATTTGCAGAGGGTAAATAAGGAACCCAAGATTTAGTTAAATTTAATGCCTCCAGGACACATTTTCTAGCTATCTCTTTATCTACTTCTTCTCCTGATAACCCTATTGTCTCTGAAATTAACTAAATTTACCCTCTTAATTCTATCAATATATTAGGAATCCATATAGCCTCTAACTTGTCTTGGAGGAATCACACAATCCAAATTTCTAAATCTACATCCAAAATATTTGGGGTTCTGTTTCATTTTCGTCATTACTTTTCATCTGTACAGTTACTTAAGATCTATAAAGGTCTTATCCTTCCCTGCTTAGAATACTGCTAACACTTCTAGGGTGCTCCTTCTTATACTAATCTCCTTGATAGGGTTGAACCTATGGCAGTCAGACTCATTAAAGATCCTTCTCTTACTTCTAATCAAGATCTCTCTCTCTCTCTGTCTGCCGTAAGGTATCATCTCTTTCTCTTTTCAATTGCTACTACTTCCATTGCTGCTCTTAGTTAGTTGGTGAGATGCATCCCTCCTCCACTGCCAAAGCAACATAACACTCGCTAAGCAGCCTCATCTCTCAGGTACTGTGTGGAGATTTGTAGCTCACGGATTGGACGGCGCATCGTCTGCTTCTTCCCATCTACGTTCAGACTCTGGAACTCTCTTCCTCCTTCTGTCTTTCCTAGTTCTTATTACCTATCTTCGTTCAAAAGGACGATCTATTATCATCTCAGGGCTTAATCCTTTCATATTTCTAGGCCCTCAGTACTTTGACTATTCTCTCAGTCTGTCCTTTTCCTTTGTGTATCATTACCTCATCTCTGCCTTGTAAATAATCTTTTTCTTTTGCTTCGTCTTAATGTTTTCTCGTACCTAGGCCTTTACTGATGAGGGCAGTATTTTGTATTTTTTTTTTGGCCTATTCGAGTGTCACACTCATATATATATATATATATATATATATATATATATATATATATATATATATATATATATATATATATATATATATATATATATATATATATATATATATATATATATATATATATATATATATATATATATATATATATATATATATATATATATATATATATATATATATATATATATATATATATATATATATATATATATATATATATATATATATATATATATATATATATATATATATATATATATATATATATATATATATATATATATATATATTAGCATACATTAATGGTCAGTTTCCTTGCGTTTGTGAAGCATACAGGCTGAAAGTCGTAAAAATATACCTGTTCGCTCTCCAAGATGTGAAAAATTTTCTAAAATAAGTTAAATATTATTTATTGACTATGCCATTTGTAAATTACTTACGTTAATAAAACGACGGTGTGGAAAAAGTAGGCTGAAAGTGTGAACGTGATGTACATGTTTTATTACCACAGGAGAAGGTCAAGGCATAGCCGGGTGCCGTACTGAGTGACATAATAAAGTGGTAGTGCCTTTACTACCTTTGATAAGGGTGTCCCAAAAAAATTTCCTCCATCTTTAATTGGCAATTACTCATATATTTCGTTTTGATTTATTTGTTTATTGACATAGATGCATTAGATACATGAAAGATACAAAAGAAATCATTATTCTTCTCCCTTAGTCTGGTCTACTCATTCCAGCGTGTTCGCAAATGTACAAACTGGTTTCCAACATTTTCCAAACACAGCTGGTAATGTGGACCAATGGATTCAACAACTTTGCAGATCATTTAATTTGGAATTGCGAGACACTGTCTCCCAATTTCTTCTTTCAGTTCATCAACTGTCCTTGGTTTTGCAACGTAAACCTTATCTTGGAGATATCCCCTTAAAAAAAATCCGTTGGCGTTTTTGTCCAGGAACCATTCACAAAATTCAACTCTCCGGTCAGGATCATCTTCATTGAGAGAGTGGATTAATGTTGGGATGTAACTTTTCCAATGGGTTAGCTTGAACATGCGATGGACGTTCGATTTTGTAATTCCTATCTCACGACCTGATAGCCTTATGGATTTCTTTGGGGATCGGAGGAGCATTTCCACCAATTCATCTTCTCTTGTGGGGCTGGAGGATGTCCGAGGTCATCCAGAACGTTGCTCATGGACGTCTTGAACAGTTCCATCTGCTTCAACCTTATCTCTGATACAAGCAATGGTGCATCGCATTGGTGAAACTGTTCTCTAAATTGTCATTGCACTTCCTCGACGTTTTCATTCTTCCAGTAGCATTTTATGAAAAATTTTCTTTCTTCAAAAGTTAATCATACGTTTGCCATTATGTAGGTTTTTTTTTATTATTTTTTTTTTACCTGAGACAAAACAAAAAAAAAGTTATATGAGTAATGGGCAGTCAAATAGTGAGTACATATTTTTGGAACACCCTGTATAGCTACCAAAACTGAGCAGCACAATTTACTTCATCCTACCCAGTCTGTGACCGTTGGACATATAATCATTCTTTTTTTTCTATATATAATGTGAATATATAAATAGCCTTAAAATATTTGATATGCTCTAAATGCGCTGAAAATGATCTGCATATCCTCGAATCAAAGCAAAGATTTTACCCTCAAAGTGCCTCCAAAATTCCAGTTGATGCAAGGTCACTTGTTAACTTGGTATATCATCTAAAGAAAAAGAATAAACCACTAAATGCCGCGAAAACTTCAGGTATATCTCGGGGGGAAAATCAGCTCTCTTTGTTCATGAAAAGGCACAGTCATAAATCAATAAAAAGGCTTGGGTGTCATTTATAAAGCAAATTTTACCTGCAAAATGCAAAAACAAAATCTATGAACATACAAACATTGTAAGAGTTTGTCAAAGTACTTCAAGGAATAGTGAGAACATTTTCAAAAATAGTATCAAGGAGCTATTCGAAATAATGCCTTCCACCAGAATAAAGGAATCATTCATTTTAAGAAATTTTAGGATTGCTTGTTTAAATTGATGCATAAAAAGCATGAATTAAGAATTAAGCACTAATTAGCTGCAATAGGAATTTATCTTGTGAGTGAGGGATTATTATTTTTACTTGAATCAAACTAAAATCAGTAGTTTCTAATATTTCTTAATTATAAAAAAAACTTAGCAAACAGAAAATATAGTACAAAGATGTAACACTCAACTTTGTATAGGCAAACCCTTTTTACTGAAAAGAAATAAAAATTTTATGATTTTTTTTCTATTCTGGCATACAGATCAGTCCTCTTATTGAGAATAAAGGAATCTCAGACTAACAGCCTATCACAGCACATTAGAAATATGGAATTCTAAAGACTATAAATACATAGTATCAATACATTGCTTGAATATATTCACATGCAAATATTCTAAAGGCATTTGATGCTTTAGTCCTTAACGTGTTTCCTAAAAAAAAAAAAAAAGATACAATATTGAAAACAGAAGAAATTAAAAAAAACTCATTCGCAAGTTTTTCTGAGACATAAGTGAGTAATGCCGACATATCAAATCGACTACAAACACTTGAAAACATAGTTAGAAATTACTTCTTTCCCGATTTAAAAAAAAAAGAAAAATGTACCATGATGCTGAAAGGCAATTGCTTACTTTAACCACCCAAATTTGGAGGTCTGGAACTTCTGACCTATGCAAAAAGAGCCCATTCCGAGCATAAAAATTCGACACGATTCACTTTATCTTTGGAGGGTCATGTTGAAAAAAATGTATCCACAAGTATCAATTATTATTACATTCAAGTTGTAAGAGATCACAGTTCAAAGTTCATCGTTGTGAAAAAAATCATTTGCCATCCTGGCAATCTTTTCGAACTTGAAAGGGTGAGATAGCGTTACGAGACCGATTATGAGTAGCATATGAAGGTTGTGAAGACACGGCAGAGGAAAAATTATGTGTAGAATCGTCAGCAAAGGCGGGAAGAAGAGAGGAAGATAGGGACTGGAGCAGATCGTTGAAGAAGAGAAAGAAAAGAGTAGGTGACAAGTTTACTGTACTCAAAATACATATTATATATACTGACACCTCATTGGGGTTTAATTGGACAACCTTCATTTGTAGTCCACTTTCTTGTGGATTGCCTTAGGATTACCAGAGGTCAAAAACTACGAAGATATGTTTTTGAAGTTGGCTTCACTTACGACCAAAATCCAATTTTTGAACTCATATGCAGCGACTTGTATCATCCCAAAGAGTATGGCTGCTGATGAGAACTCTGACGGTATGAATGTCAGTAATCGTCAATCCCCCCCCACCTGATTAATAATGCCATCCAAATTCTACACATTGAAAAATAAAGATCTCACTTCTGTTGCAGCTGTGACTTCAGGAATGTTGCTTACTTGGTATTTGATCATCTGATTAAGTAAGACCTTTTACATGTCTTTACTTATTACTGACAGACATAAAAATAAGTTAAAACATAATTATATAATCTATTTTGTACATCTAACCGAAAAAAAATAATAAAACTAAGAATGTGAAAACATTTTCCAGTGGATATTTATATCGAGACGAAGTAGTGGCCATCAGCAATGGTTTCATCTGAATTTGTTCAAGTTATGATGTGCGCATTGATATCAATAGGCAAATCAACCATATTAATACCGAAAACCATAATGATTTAACTTCATATTTAGAAGGGTTTTTCAGAGCGTAAGCTTATTTTCAAATGAAATTGAGAAATGCCCTTACAAGATTACCCAAATATTAAGGTTTTAGAATAATGTAATCTGACAAAGGATATTCCATTGTAGCTATAAATTCTTCCAAAAATTATAAGAAAATTGAATACCTTGTTTGCTGATAATAGCACCTATCAAAGTCTGCCCAGTGCATTGGACGATTCTCAAAGGAAAGCTACCTTTAAGCACAACCTTAAGAAAATTATTTATTATACAAATAGAGTTTCACATAAACAATTACCGCTTTGCCCCTTTGTCTCAAACTTTAATCTTCTGAACAAAAATTTATATCTTTACCTGTCCAATACTCTGGGTGAGTATGTGGGTGTTGAAAACTCATTTAATACATTCAAGTAAATATTTTGACAGTTCGAAAACAATAGGTCAGTCTTTTAGCCATACTGTAAGTTTTGATGTAGTTCCTCTTTTTATCAGTATCGCCCTGAAGAAAGTACTTGATTTCATTTGCGACAATTTCAAAGAAAACATATTTTTATTTTTATTTTTTATTCACATCCTGTGAGTTAATCTTTGCGTTGCCGACATTTATTTCCTTTAACGAATCTAGTAACAAGTAAACTTTGGGTGTGGCTATGGGCTCCTCCCACTCTCCTATGATTGCCAATCTTTACATGGAATTTTACGAAACTTCTTGCTTCCAAGCATTGCCATCCCCAATATAGAAATCGTGTATTGGAAAAGATACGCTGGTGACACCTCTCCCTTACTTAATTGCCCAAATGATATTGCCCTTCAATACTGCCTCCACAGGCTTTATAACTTAGAATCCAACATAAACTTCATCCTCGAAAAGAACATTAATAACGAAATATCTTTATTAGATACCTGCATTATCTTTTCCGTTTTGGTGTCCAGTCCAAGGTATTTCGTAAACACACCCATACCGTTTCATATATTCATTTCTATTCTTCTCATAATTAAAACGTAAAATGTAGCGTCATAGTGAGATTACATTTAAGTGCCCTTTGGATTTGTGAACCTATCTTAATGGGCCATGAATTTCCCATGTCACTAATAGCTTCAAACTCTTAGGTTACCCACCCTATTTTATAAACATATCTTTGGCCAAAGGAAAAACCATCTTTTACAGTTTCTCCCAACTGGATTAATGGAATTATGAGAGCAAGGAAATTGTCAAGCTCCCCCATTCTCCTAAGTTAGAAAATATAATCAACCAATTAAATCTGTATATCATTTTAGTAATACTGTTAAAAGAACTATTTGGCGAAATAAATATGTACCTCATACCCCCTCCACAAGCAATTGTCCAGGAGCTTACGTCATTAAATGTAAAAATTCTAATCAATGTTATGTAGGAGAAGCTGAGTGCAGCTTGGATCTTAGGATCAAAGAATACAGGAGAGCTGTTTCCTTGTACGATAAATAGCGTATTCGCCGAGCTCTACTGGCCCCAAAATCACCACATGGACTTTGGAAACTGCAGTTTAGTTATCAAAAATCACAGCCAATAGGTAAGAAGCTTAATTGAGGGCGCTTAGATAAACATCTTACCGACCATTCCAAACAATAATTCATTTAGTAAGATCCACAATATTCATTCCGTCAAAATCATTGAAGAATTCGATCTCCTGAAAATAATCATCAGGCAAAAAGCCGAATTTGCTCCAATACCAGACCCTCTTAAGTCTATTCCAGATTCTGAGGTGTGGCCTGTAGGAACCTCAACTTCCTTGGGGAGTACAATCGTCAGGGGGCTGACCCTGGGTGTTTTTAGGGAGATCCTCAAGACTTATTCAAAATCAATTAGTTTAAAATCAACCCCGTTGATGGAGGCAGTAGTCTCCAAAAGTCTAGGGACCAATTTACTGTACCCTAAACAAATTTTATATATACTTGTGCTTTTTTATGGGTTTTATTGGACAATCATAATAATAATAATAATAATAAAAATAATAATAATAGTAATAATAATAATAATAATAATAAAAATAATAATAATAATAATAATAATAATAATAATAATAATAATAATAATAATAATAATAATAATAATAATAATAATAATAATAATAATAATAATAATAATAATAATAATAATAATAATAATAAAACTAACAACAACAACAACAACAGCAACAACAACAACAACTATTATAATAATAATAATAATAATAATAATAATAATAATAATAATAATAATAATAATAACAATAATAATAATAATAATAATAATAATAATAATAATAATAATAATAATGATAATAATAATAATAATAATAATAATAATAATAATAATAATAATAATAATAATAATAATAATAATAATAATAATAATAATAATAATAATAATAATAATAATAACAATAATAATAATAATTAAATGGAAATGATGAAACACACTAATTAAGTAGGGGACGATGACAGCATTTGTAGTTAGGAATCCACCACAACCTGCTGCTCTTGACTAATGAGATTCCTCTCTAATGAGACATTCAGAATGTAAATATTCAACAGAAACATTTTATTACTATTCCTGCATATGGATATATTAATCATATATAATTGCTTTCAGTGTTTTAATTTCTATTTGAAAGTCTTTTTCAAGAATTTTTGTAGAATTAAAAAACATTTGGCCTCGTCAAGTGAACACTTTGATGATCAATATGATATATTTTGAAACATTTCAAAATGCTGCTGGTTGGCAAATTTTAAAATTCAAGATCAAAATGAAGTGATAACTTAATAAAAAAAAAATTATATATATATATATATATATATATATATATATATATATATATATATATATATATATATATATATATATATATTATATAATTGTATATAGGTATATAAAAAAAATATGTACAATTTGATAGTCAAAGTTTAGACACATGCGAGTATGCAAGAGGAAACTTGTGATAAAATTACTCATACACTAATTTCAATTGTGACAAAGTAATATAATTTTCCCGATAATTAAAGTAGTAATAAAAAAGACTAGAGGGGAGATTGTGAGTGGGGGAGAGGAAGTTAAAGAGAATTGGGTTGGAAGATATAAGGGAAAACAAAACATGAGGAAAGAATCAAAGGTATTGGTGGATAAAACCAAGAAGGCGAGGAAGAAATGAATGGTATGGAATGAGAGAAAAGAATGTAAAGATGGTGAGAGGAAGAAACATGAGAGGAAGGGAACAAAGAAGTAAAAATACAAAAATAAATGTAAGTTCGTGTTAGGGATAAAAAAAAAAAAAGTCTTTTAGATATGACCTAAGAAAATGCTTGGAAAAAAAAAAAAAAAAAAAAAAAAAAAAAAAATATATATATATATATATATATATATATATATATATATATATATATATATATATATATATATATATATATAGAAACATGAAAAGGTAAATGGAATAAATAAATAAATAAATAAAAGATGAGTTATTAACTTATCAAAGAATAGCCTCACCGTATTCCCTGCGTGTCGTAAAAGGCGACTAAAAGTGGACAGGGCGGGGGGACTAGGAATCCCCCCTTTGTATCAACCTTCTGTGAGATGTCAAAGAAGAAGGGGAGTAGAAGGGAGAATAACTTCTCCCCAAACTCTAGTTTTGGGGTGTCTAAATGTGCGTGGTTGTAGTACGATAGAGAGCAAAAGATGTGAGATTCGATATATGTTTGGTAAGAGGAGGATGGATGTATTGGCATTGTGTGAGACGAAGCTGAAAGGAAAAGGAGAAGTGGCATTTGGTGATGTGACGGGTAGGGTGTCTGGGGTTCAAAGGGGGAGAGCGAGAGAAGGTATGGCATTATTGCTGAGTGAATGGATGGTAAATCAGGTAGTGGAATGGAAAGAAGTGTCATCTAGGCTGATGTGGGTGAGGGCTAGGATAGGAAGGGAATGTTGGGCTTTTGTTAGTGCGTATGGGCCAGGATGTGAGAGAAGTGAGGAAGAGTGGACTGAATTCTGGAATGAGTTAACTAGATGTGTGGATGGTCTGAGTAGAAGGAACTATGTAGTTGTGTTGGGTGACTTGAAGGCCAGAGTGGGTGATGGAGGGATAGATGGTGTTGTAGGAAAGTATGGGGTACCAGGTGGGAATGAGAGTGGCAAAAGACTGTTAGATATGTGTGTGGAGCAAGAGTTGGTGATAGGTAATAGTTTATTTAAGAAGAGGTTAATAAATAAGTATACATGGATGAGAGTGGCAAATGGAAGAGTGAAAGAAAGAGCATTGATGGATTATGTGTTGGTAGCAAAGAGCATGATTGGTAGAGTGAAAGATGTACATGCATTCAGGGGTGTGGCTACTGGGATGTCTCATCATTTTTTGGTTGAAGCAAAAGTGGTAGTAGCAAAAGAGTGGGGAAATAGTGTGGGGGATGTAGAAGGGAAATAGTGAAGGTGGAAGAGTTGAAAAAGCCAGAGAAGAGACAGGAATATCAGGACAGGCTGAGAGTGGCATATGACAGGGTGAAAGAAAGAGAAGTTGGGGAGTTAGGGGGGAATGGGGGTTGATGAAAGAATGTTTTGTGGGACATGCAAATGATGTGTGTGGAAAGAGGTTTGTTGGAGGTGGCATGAGGAGGGGCAGCGAGTGGTGGAATGAAGGGGTGAAAATGAAGGTGGAAGAGAAAAAGAGGGCTTTTGAGGAATGGCTGCAATGTAAAAGTAGGGAGAAGTATGAAAGATATAGGGAGAAAAATGTGGAAACCAAGTGGAAGGTAGAGGAAGAGAAGAGGTTGGCAAATGTTAGGTGGGGACAGGATTTTAGTAGGTCATATGAGGAGAATAAAAAGAAGTTTTGGAAAGAAGTGAAGAGAGTAAGGAAGGGTGGATCGAGGATGGAAGAGACAGTGAAAGATGTGAATGGACAGATGTTAAGAGGGAACGATGCAAGGAAAAGATGGGCAGAATATTTTGAGTGCTTGCTGAATGTTGAGGAAGATAGAGAGGCAGCTATAGTGGCAGTGGGAGGGGTTCAAGGGAAAGTAATGGGAGATGGAAATGAGAGAGAGATTACAAGAGAGGAGGTGAAAAGGGAATTGTATGAAGCGAAAGCAAGTAAAGCACCTGGAATGGATGGTGTGAGAGCGGAGATGTTGAAAGATGGGGGTGTGACTGCATTGGAATGGTTAGTGAGAGTGTTTAATATATGCTTTATGTTGTCATTGGTGCCAATGGATTGGGTGATTGCCTGTATAGTGCCCCTATACAAAGGTAAGGGAAATATGTATGAATGCAGTAATTTTATGGGTATAAGTTTGTTAAGTGTGGTAGGAAAAGTGTATGGTAGGATACTGGTTAATAGGATTAGGGATAAGACAGAATATGTGATCGTGGAAGTGCAGAGTGGTTTATAGAGAGGTAGAGGTTGTATAGATCAGATTTTTATAGTTAGGCAGTTATGTGAGAAATATTTAGCAAAGGGTAAGGATGTGTATTTTGCATTTTTGGATCTGGAGAAAGCATATGATAGAGTTGATAGAGAGGCTATGTGGAATGTTTTGAGATTATATGGAATCAATGGTAAATTGTTGCATGCAGTGAAGAGTTTGTATGAGGGTAGTAGAGCTTGTGTTAGGGTAGGGAATGAAGTGAGTGAGTGGTTTCCAGTGAGTGTGGGACTGAGACAGGGATGTGTGATGTCACCATGGCTGTTCAATTTGTGTATTGATGGAGTTGTAAGAGAGGTGAATGAGCGAGTGCGTGGTCGAGGTTTGAGAATGGTAGATGGGGATGATAACGAGTGGGAGCTGAATCAGTTGCTGTTTGCAGATGATACTGTACTGGTGGCAGATTCAGATAAAAAGCTGTGTCAGTTAGTGTCAGAATTTGGAATGGTGTGTGAGAGAAGGAAGCTGCGAGTGAATGTGGGAAAGAGTAAGGTTATGAGGTGTACAAGAAATGAGGATGGCGCTGGATTGAATGTTATGTTGAATGGAGAGACACTTGAGGAGGTTAATCAGTTTAAGTATTTAGGCTCGGTTATAGCTGCAAATGGTGGAGTGGAAGCAGATGTGTGTCACAGAGTGAATGAAGGATGTAAAGTGTTGGGTGCATTGAAAGGATTGATGAAGAATAGAGGGTTGGAAATGAATGTTAAGAAAGTTTTGTATGAGAAAATGGTTGTGCCAACTGTGATGTATGGATCAGAGTTATGGGGTATGAAAGTAAGTGAGAGACGGAAAGTAAATGTGTTTGAGATGAAATGCCTGAGGAGTATGATTGGTGCATCTCGATTGAATAGGGTTAGGAATGAAGTGGTTAGAGCAAGAACGGGTGTGAGGAGAGAAATTGCAGCCAGAGTAGATATGAATGTTCTGAGATGGTTTGGCCATGTGGAAAGGATGGATGATGAAAGGCTGCTGAAAAAGGTGATGAATGCGAGAGTTTATGGGAGAAATGCTAGAGGGAGGCCTAGGTTTGGATGGATGGATGGAGTAAGGAGAGCCCTGAATGATAGGTGGATGGATGTGAGGGAAGCAAGCAAGCGTGCTAGGAATAGGAATGAGTGGCGAGCGATTGTGACGCGGCTCTGATGGGCATCTGCTGTTTCCACGGGGCTGCATCTTACAGAGATATCCCTGTGGTAGGGGCAGTAGGAGGAGCTGGCAGTTGTGAAGCGACACAGGTTGTGGAAGAGCCGGGAGGATGGGCTGTGGCACTCCAGCAGTGCCATCTGAACGGTCGCTAGCTCCCTCGTCATTGCCCATAGAGCAAAGTAATCCCCCTATTTGTTTTCCTTTCTTGATGTCAGCTACCCCCCAATTAAAGGGGGAAACAGCCAAGGTATATGTATGTATGTATCAAGCAATGATTTTTATGCGTACGTCAGTAATAATTTTATCCCTTCAGAGATTTTTTTTAAATATTTCAATAGTGCCTGGATAAATGTGGCTTACTGACAGTTTTAGCAGCTGATGATACCTTAGACTGAAAAAAAAACACTTCTTGAATACTGTAAACAGAAATTTCATAAAGTACTAAAATAGATTCAAAGTTAAAATAGTATTTATTCATTCTTTTATTATATATATAAGTAAGAGAGTGTCAAAACAATATCCATAAACGAAAACAAACTCACATTTCCTTCTCATTGATGAAAACATGCACTAAATATTGATGGATGTGGCTTATTATTATTATTATTATTATTATTATTATTATTATTATTATTATTATTATTATTATTAGTATTATTATTATAATTATTATTATTATTATTATTATTATTATTATTATTATAATTATCATTATTATTATTATTATTATTATTATTATTATTATTATTATTATTATTATTATTATTATTATTATTATTATTATTATTATTATTATTATAATGAACACATACACAAATCAATATTCTATGGGAATAAAGTAAAAATAATAATATATTTAGCTTTTTTAAAATAACATATGAGTCAATAAAATGGAATATTTTTACCTTGATAAGCATGACGACCGACGTGCTGGGTAAAATTTGTCACACACACACACAATTATGCACACACACTTGCTATTATATGATTCAGAGTAAATAGTACAATCTTAAATATATTTCAGTTGGAAATATTGCAGGATATATTTATTATATATATTCATTTACTCATTTATTTATTTGTTTATTTGATACTTACTCATTTTTTATTATAAATTTTTATTACTAAACCCGGGAAACACGTCATACTGGACATGATATGGCTTTGATATTAATATTTTCTGCTTATGTATAAGCAGGGCCCGCAATATAATCATGTTTTTTGTTTTTACTGACAAAGTAGCTCGTGTATGCATAGAGTAGCTGGCAAGGACGTCACTGGGCTTTTTAATATTCATAAAAAAATCTAAAAGATATTCTATAATCCTTTTTTTTCTTTTGTGCTCCAATTAAATAGAAAAAGTCACAGACACTCTAAGAAAGTAATTTTGTCTCTATTCATTTTAGCTAATTTTACTCAGCAGTTTGTGCCTTTCATTAAAAATTAAGATGAGATGGGACACATTGAAATCTTCCTTTATACCATAAAAACGAAGACTTTAGCAGAGGGTTATTTGAAGACCTCTTTCTCCATCAAAGGAAGGTGTTCTTAAGTAATAGCTTGTTCTAAAAGATATATTTCTGATCATCAGGTATTCTGAAGATGAGTAAATTCACGTGCAAGGTATTCTGTGTTCTTTATTCCGTTTATATTAATTCTCTCTCTCTTTTCCGTATATATATATATATATATATATATATATATATATATATATATATATATATATATATATATATGTGTGTGTGTGTGTGTGTGTGTGTGTGTGTGTGTGTTCGTGTGCATATATATATATATATATATATATATATATATATATATATATATATATATATATATATATATATATATATATATATATATATATATATATATATATATATATATATATATATATATATATATATATATATATATATATATATATATATATATATATATATATATATATATATTGTCGCGGTGACTTTATCTTGGGTCGAATTGAATAGGAGTTCACAGCTTAGTGATTTGTCGGAGAACTTGTTTTGGTGGCTAAGAGCTCTAATATTTGGAGTCCATCTTCACAGCACACAGGTCTAAGTCTGATTGGCCAAAAATGAAATATTTTCTCATTTGCAGTTTTTCCTATTTTTACATGAGGTCACTGGTCACTTACTACCCATTTGAATGTTACCGGTTTCCAAATGAAGAAAGACATATATGATATATATATGATGTGGAAGATATAGTAGATATAAATCCGTTTACAAAGCTTTTATTTAGAGGCATTTTTCTTTACTTGTGCGTGAGATAGTGATAGAGAGATTTTAAAAATATTCTTCTTTGTTTAGATCAGAAATTATATCAGTGATGCCCAACTATAAAATGGTTATTTCTTAATCTCAACAAGCCCAAGGGAACCTTAGCATGCAGATTAGAGAGCTTGTTTTTACTTTCTTCTTCCCTTCATTGGAAACTGGAACGGTTTAGCCAAACCATTTATATATTTAATTTATTATTAAACGTTGACGAAAGGGAGAATTTTTAAATAAGTATTACTTAGTGACATATGGGATATATTGTTAATCATAATTCTATGAAGTATAATATTAACTTTTCATAATAAGTTAGTTTAAAGAATACGTGTGAAAATATCCCTTTAAAATGTAAAATTTTCCTTTTAAAATAGACTAAGAATTTAAAAAGTTTATGGAAATATAATCTTTAAGAATGCAAAATTTAGTTTTTAAATAGATATTAAGTTGGTAAATTTAATTCCATATGGAATATATTTATAGGATTGCTTACCATTGCTATTGGACAATTAAGTAGTACAACAAAATTTATTTAAACCCAGATAACTTTTATTAATTAAAAGACTTAAATATATCTTCACAAACTATGACAAGGCAACCATCGACCTGCAAAATAAAAATAAAAAAATATCTACACTAGTGTACTATAGCTTATTGATATTCACAATTATGCACACCTATCTTTATATTTGTAAAATATAAATAATATACAAGACATCAGTGTTGACGTTTTTCTTGTCCTTATATATGTGCAGTCAGAAAAGTAGGAATTAACCGAAAGATATCTTTGGGGGTTCTGTTTCGTTTTTGTCATTATTTAACTCTTTACAGTTACTTAAAATCTATAAAGGTCTTATCCGTCCCTGCTTAGAATACTGCTCGCAAACCTGAGATGCTTCTTCTTATACTTATCTCCTTGATATGGTTGAATCTAAGGTTGTCAGACTCATTACTGACCCCTCTTTTACTTCTAATGTGTATTCTGTTTCTCTTTACCGTAAGGTATCATCCCTTTCTATTTTCTATTGTTGCTTGATGAGTTGGAGAGTTGCATCCATCCCCCACTGCCAAGGCTGCATAACACTCGCCAAGTGTCCTTGTCTCACAGGAACTGTGAGGAGATTTGTAGCTCGGTCAATGCAGAGACTACTTCTTCCCATCTACCTCCAGACTCTGGAACTCTCTTCCTTCTTCTGTCTCCTAATTCTTATAACCTATCTTCCTTCAAGAAGGATATATATCGTCAGCTCAGGGTCTAATCCTGCCATATCTCTAAGTCCTTAGTACTTAGACTATTCTTTCAGTCTGTCCTTTTCCTATGTGTATCATTGCCTTATCTCTTCCTTGTCCATGACCATTTTCTTTCCTTTGCTATGGTGTTTTCTTCGTTCCCGGGCCTTAATTGATGAGGGCAGTTTTTTGCCTGTCCTGGTGTCACACTCATAAAAAAAATTGCTCAGACAAACTTAGAAGACAAAATCAGCTTAATTTGTGAATTACATCTAGTGACTGAATAGTTAGATAAATCAGGGAGACTGACGACCATTTACCCAATTTCTCTCATTCCTCGAGAAAATCCTTTCTACTTTGAAATGCACTTCATTTGCAGCCTCTTAACCTATTCTTGTTTGCCCTGCTTCCAGTTGCTTTTCCCTGGCAGTTATAATACCTTTGGGAAATGTTGGAAAGGTGTTCTTCTTGTACATGCCAATTTAGCAGACTTTCTATTACATAATGGTTTACAGAAGTTTATAATGTTATGAATGGATTTTGTAATTGGAGATTTTCAAGGAACTATATTGTTTTACCAAGCCGCGTACCTTCCTTTAATCTATTAATTTATCTTACAGACTGATGGAAAAGAGATCTTTTATCTTTTATTTTACTATCCATTCTTTTTCGTAAGGTTAAAGACCTATTAAATTTTATATTATTGATTGCATTTTGAAAACAGGCTTCAACATTGTCTTGATATAATCTCTCTTTAATCTTTGCCATGCAAATTACAGATTTGTCTTAAATGATAACATCTACTCCTAAGATCATGGAAAAAACTTTCAATCTGTCTGATATGATTCAAGGTGCTCATAATATTAAATGAAAGAATACCTGTATAGCTCAAGACTTATTTTGAGCTGCATATAACTTCTTTTCCAATGGACTGAAGGCAAATCTTTATAAATAATTGACATATTTATGAAAATGAAACAAAAATTATTAAGCTTGCAAGTTCTGTTTGACAAGGTTGTAAATGCCCCCAAAAATATTAAAACTCTGAATACTGGCTCTTAGGACTTGCCTCGAATAGTGTTGCCTCGCTGCCAATCAGAACAGAAGATCATGTCTTAAATCAGTAACTGTTAATTACAAATTAATGACGAACAAGGATTACAGCTGGCTACTGGAAATAATTCCAGATTTATCTATCATATCTGATGCAATCACATGCCACTATGTGCTGGGTTATGATAACTAATTGAGGACATAAAATGAATAAAAGTAGAGAATGAAAATGTCTGCTCTCTCCTTTGCTGGGAGGCAAGAACGCCACCACCTCAGTGTACCTTTTTTTTCGAACTGCATATAGATAGGACCAATATATAATTTGAATTTCCTTAATCATTCTTTTTCGGTGTTGGCTTGGCATTTACATATTATAAAAATTGCAGAGGAGCCAGTGCCTCACCCATATGTAATTTCTTTGTTTTGACTAGAAAGAATTTTCCTTCCATCTACATATATCTGATGGAGAATAAACTCCTACTTCGCATGAGCCATTTTGTATTGGAAAGCTACTTATTCTTCTTAAATAAGGGTTTTGAGGACAGACACGTCATACACCACTGAGATTATTCTTCTTGCTACCAGAAAACAGGAAGTTGGAAAAATAAGCATTTTTTAAAACTATTTCAGGAAAATGGTCAACCATAAGAATTTAGGAAAAGTGGAAATTAATGCCAGCATTAGCGAATAATATTTATACACGCACGCACTAATTCACGAACGCAAGTGGGCAAACACACCTATGCACACAAGCACACATGTGCGTATACATACACATATATAAACAAGTGTGCGCATGCACGCTCTAATATACACATATGAGCGTTTACTTGGTTCGTTATTCTAACTTAATTTGTGATTTTATTGTTTAGGTTTTGTGTAAACAAATCCTTAATATTTTTATTATTTTCTATAGTAATAACATACTTGGTAATATATATTTCATTTTTTTTTTAGAGAGAGAATTTCAGTATATTGCATAGCAAGGTAAGGGCAAAACTGAGAATAGTACATATTAATGAACACATAACTTCCATCTTTATTTCGTTCTTATATCAACATCTTATGTTATCATTATGAAAAAACCGTTTCATTTCAAAATGCATGATTATTTCGACAATAAACCTATGTGTAGTGGTAGTATATGTTTGTTTCTTAATATCGTATCTTTTTTCTTTTTCAAAATGCTCTGAGATGTCGACAAAAAATAAAAAAATTAGTTAATGATGTTTCATTCTCCTTTTTCGATGTCATCCGTATATAGGA
>JAXCGZ010011741.1:30000-42500 GCA_037179515.1 Halocaridina rubra
CCATGTCTCTACTATTTTCATTTCCTCTTTGCTATTTCTCTTTCTACTGCCTATATCCATTACACTTTTCCCTTTCTAACTTCTACTCTTTTGTTCTTTCTCTTTACTCCCCTTCCTCTTTTCTCTTCCTTATTCCCCTATTTTCTTGCATTTATTAACTTCTCTATTCACTGTTTTTTTTATTTTCGTTTTACATCCTTTTTCTCTCTCAGCTACTTTTACTTATTCTCGTATTTTCCTGATTCTGCTCTTTTCAATTCCTCTTTCTCGTCCGACTATATTTTTTTCTACTTCTGCTTTCCTAATTCAATTTCCCAAATCCTCTTTCCAGAATATTTTCGCCCTCATTGCTCATGATATTTCGATTATTTTTTTTTTCTTCTTTCTATTTCTTTTAACTATTGAGCATTTCTCTTATCTCTTCTTCTTTTCACTATTTCCTATACCCTTAAACTATTTATGTTGCCGTTACTATTTCTTTCATTCTTTCCTTTCTGTTTTGTTTCCCTTGCCTCTTTCTGCTATTTTCCCATTCTTTCATTTTTTTCCTATTTCCGTAGCCTACATGGCACTTCCATTTGCTTCTTCTTCTCTTCCTTAATCTAATATATTGGTCCAGTCTCTCCCACTAATGCAGTGCCTTGTGTGCTTGGCACTCCTAATCAAGAGTGACAATGTTAATTGCTGCAATATACTTCCATCGTCTTTTAAATCCCACCTCAATTCCATTTGATTACATTGGGTTGCTTTCTGACTAGCTTCTAATTAGGTTTTTACTTCACAGAAATTACATAGGAAAAAAAAGTTAAAACTTTCAACTGGCAAAATTTTCAAGCATTGTCTAAAATTACATTTACACATAGTCAAGTTGTTATACGGAGCTCTAAAAATAGAAGTTGCTCTTACAACCAAAATAAAATTCATAAGCCCTGTCTTAATAAGTTATTTACACATACTAGAGCATTCTTTAACAGTGTCCAAAAATCAAGCCTATGAATAATTTAGTAGTTTCCATCACTGTCTTCCTTAAAGCGGTGGGGTACACCATCTGCGTCTGTTGGGCTCTATGATAGAAGATCCTTGCCCAATTACCCTGTGGATACCCCAAGCAGGGTAGTGGTAGGGAATTTTGGTTGTTCTTTATCCCTAAGGAGCTAAGAGGGGGAATCAAGGAATATTAGCTTCTGGTGAGTGAGTTTGTGCTTTGACTCTGCCACCCCTTACACAGGATTGCGGCCATTGTATATGTAGGTATGTATGTATATACACAAACTTAAATTTATATTCTTAGAGAACACCAGCTATGAAAGGTGGAATCACACCCCCACAGCAAATATATTCAAATGAAGCAACCATGTTTAAACATATTTTCAACTGATACAGCATAGGCTAACATATTTAAATATCAAAAAGAGGTTTGCACAACATCACTTTGCACTTGAACGACACACTTGAGGAAAAACGTAAATAGTCTAAAGACTTAAAACTTAAACAACATAGTCAAATGTCTAATACTGAAAGGGATTGCCTTACACAAACTTGCGATTTAAACAGTATACTTAAACATTCTTAAAATTATGAGCACTGGAAACATCAGCGTCCATATTACCAGCACATAATATTTAGTGTAAACATCAATGAAGAGCATTGGATACTCCTTATCGATGAGTTTCCACCCATACTGTAACATAATTAAGTTTAAAGCCATGAAGAGTACTGGAAAGCATTTTGTGTTGTCTCCTGTTTTGTGTCACTATTTATCCCCATTCGGATGGGGGGGGTGAAAAAGAAAGGCTGTAACTGGGGAATGAAAACTGGATGCTTTTCCAAAGTGATAAGGTGAGATCGAAAACGGTTTTGTCACTTCCAATTGTGAGGTCTCCAACCAATGTGAACTTTACAGTACATAATTAAGAGACGATCGAAATTCATATAAAATCCATAAAGAAATTGAAACTCACAACATATATGACTCAATCAACTTTTTAAGGCCAGACACCATGAGAAGAATACACTAAATACCGAAACACAGAAGAGGAATAGAAACATCATATAGCTTTGTGGGTCTGAAACCCTTGAAGAGCTTTGGAGACGACATTGTGGATATTTGAGACTCATTAGAATCTGTGCGTCACCCATTTTAGACACATGATGCATAGCTAAAGAGTCTTGAATCCATGAAGATTATTGGAAACTATGTAACTCGTGGGTATAAAAGTGAGAGAGAGATACAGAAATTTTACTCTTGCCGACACCTTATGCAGACTACTCGCACAATAAAAAAAAAGGGAAATTTTATATTACATATTTACTGAGAGGGTGACCTATTGAAATTGGCCTTTCAAGCTAGCATAGATATGAGCCGGGGGGGGGGAGCGCTCAGTATGAATTACAATAGTCACGGCATGAATATGCATCTTATGTTTGGATGAGGAAATCATTCACCAACTCCCCTTCATTGTTATTGAACTGTAGCTTCATAACAGCAATGAATCTCACACACACACACACACACACACACACACACACACACACACACACACACACACATATATATATATGTGTGTGTGTGTGTGTGTGTGTGTGTGTGTATGTGTGTGCGTATGTGTGTGTGTGTGTGTATGCGTTTGTGTATATATATATATATATATATATATATATATATATATATATATATATATATATATATATATATATATATATATATATATATATATATATATGTGTGTGTGTGTGTGTGTGTGTGTGTGTGTGTGTGTGTGTGTGTGTGTGTGATTACCTAATTGTGATTACCTAATTGTGTTTACGGGAAAGAGCCCAAAGCTCGTATCTTCCCGTCTCCTGATCGGTTCCATTTTTAGACTTAGTGATACTTATCATACCTGTCCTTAAAACTATGGATTGAGGTAGCATTAACTACCTCCTCGCTTAGCGAATTCCAATTATCAACTACTCTTACACTGAAAAAGTATTTCCTTACATCCTGCAAACAAGTTTTCTTCCGAAGCTTCAAACTATGACCTCTAGTTCTAGAGCCAGCCATATCGAAATATCGATCCCTATCCACTCTATCATAACCATGAAGGAATTTAAAGACTGTCACCATATCCCCCCTTACTCTTCTAGCTTCGAGTGATGGCAAGTCTAATTCCCTCAGCCTCTCATCATAACCGAGATTGCGTATTTCTGGCACCAGTTTCGTGGCATGTCTTTGAACTTTTTAAAGCTTAGCTATGTGCTTTTTCAAGTGCGGATTCCAAAAGGGGGTTGCATATTCGAGTTTTGGCCTCACATAGGTTACATAAATATTTCTGAACATTTCCTTGTCCATGTGCCTGAAGGCTACCCTTACATTTGATAAGAATGCATATGCTGCCCTTACTACGCCATTTATATGTATTTCTGGAGACAAATCTGCCAATATGTTTACTCCTAGATCTCTCTCATTTTCTGTCTCTTGAAGTTGTACTCCAGCCACCGAGTAGTCAAGCTTGGGCCTTCTTGCACTTGTACCCATTCTCATTACCTTACATTTTGAGGTATTGAATTTCATTAGCCACTTTTCTGACCACTCATGCAGATTATTTAGATCCTCCTGAAGTTCTCTACCATTGTTCTCGTTTTTTACTTTCTTCACAATCTTTGCATCATCTGCAAACATATTCATGAATGAATTTACAGACTCTGGTAGGTCATTTACATATACAAGGAACAAAAGTGGCCCTAAAACTGAACCCTGTGGGACTCCACTACTAACTCTTCTCCATTCAGACACTGAGTGTCTTACTCTAACCCTCTGTTCCCTTCCTTCTAAGTAAGTTTTTATCCATTCCAAGACATTTCCACCTATTCTAGCCATTGATTGCAGCTTCTTAATAAGTCTCCCATGTGGAACAGTGTCAAACGCTTTCTGGAAGTCTAGGAATATGCAATCTGCCCAGCCCTCTCTTTCCTGTAAGATTTGGCTTACCTCATCATAAAATTCTAATAAGTTTGTTACTGTTGATCTTCCTTCTCTGAAGCCATGTTGCCTCACTGACAAAAAGTTGAAGGATTCCAAGTGAAGAGAGATATGTTTCCTTAGTAGTTTCTCCATAAGTTTGCAAACTATGCTGGTCAAGGAAACTGGTCTATAGTTCAGAGCCGTATCCCTCCTTCCCTTTTTGAAGATAGGTATCACATTTGCTTGTTTCCAGCATCTTGGAATCTCCCCCGACTCCAATGACTCCTTAAATATGATACTTAGTGCCACTGATATTGTGTTTGCGCATTTTTTAAGCACATGAGGGGATATGTCATCAGGACCTGTAGCTTTATGAACATCTAAATCCATCAGCGCTTTGCATACCTCTGTGGCTGTAAGGTTGATGTTCTCTAATACCGGCCCTTGAGCTTCTATCACTGCAATCTGAGGGGGTGGGGTATTTTCTACTGTAAATACTGACTGAAACTCCTTGTTCAATTCTTTGCAGATCTCTTCGTCCGTCTCAGTGATGCTTCCATCCGCTCTCTTTAGCCTTAAAACCTGTTCTTTTACCTTCAGTTTTCCTCTGATAAAGCTGTGGAAAAGCTTGGGATTTTCTTTAGCCTTCTTGGTGATGTCCCTCTCATAATCTTTCTCTGCCTCTCTCCTTTTACTTAGGTAGTCATTTCTTGCTCTTTTGTAGGTTTGCCAGGCATTTATGTTTTTTCTCCTCCTATACCTTTTCCAGCATTTGTCTCTCCACTCCTTAGCTCTTTTACACCCATTATCGAACCATTTCTCTCTGGCATGAATTACACCTACTTTGGTGACAGGTATGCAGCAATCTACTATCTTCCCATATTTCTCACAAAAGATGTCATACATTTCTTGTACAGATTTGTTGTAAAATAAGGTTCTCCAGTCAATAACTGCAAAAAGCTCATTCATTTTGATGTAATCTCCTTTCTGATAGTTCCTCCTCATGTCCTCAGTGCCTCTACTCTCAGGAAGAATGTCTTCAATGATATACTCCATCAACAACACACAGTGGTCACTCTTTCCAATTGGTGGTTCATACTCAATATTTTCAATATCCAACACATTATCTGTGAACACCAGATCAAGTAGTGTGTGTGTGTGTATGTGCATGTGTGTGTGTGCATGTGTGTATATATATATATATATATATATATATATATATATATATATATATATATATATATATTTATATATATATATATATATATATATATATATATATATATATATATATATATATATATATATATATATATATATATATATATATATATATATATATATATATATATATATATATATATATATATATATATATATATATATATATATATATATATATATATATATATATATATATATATATAAAATATATATATATATATATATATATATATATATATATATATATATATATATATATATATATATATATATATATATATATATATATATATATATATATATATATATATATATATATATATATATATATATATATATATATATATAAATATATATATATATATATATATATATATATATATATATATATATATATATATATATGTGTAACATCAAGAAAAATGGGAGGGGGCAAGCTAAAATTACAGAAATTTTCAGAGATGTTTTCGGGTTTGGACCTGAAACATTTATCAGTGGAAGAGAACTTAAGGTCATCAACTTTCCTCCTCAAAAAGAAAGCTCTAAGTCTTAAAATCTGAAAAAAGTAGCAGGCTCTATCACTAATTTTAGCAGAGTGAGTTAAATCAGAAGGAGAGGCCTGGTATGTCCGATCCCTGGACTGAATAGCCAAGGAGCATGCACTATCAAACCAAAATTTGAAGGGGGGGAGTTTTCATGGAGAAAGGGTAAACGCCTCCTCTCCCGGTTATAATTTCAGTAACTATTAGGGATACCTGATCAGGGCTGCTGGTCCGAGAGCAGTAGTCATCCCATGTAAAGCAAAGAGAAATTTATGCAAATCATCAAGTAAGATACGCTCTCAATCCCAAAGACGGCATTGAGTAGGAGGAACTGACGGAGAGGAATAAAATAAGGAAGAGATTGAAATAAAAGGGGGAAGTACAAAATATAAACAGTACAAAGGATGAGAACTAAAGAATAGGCCAAGATGGTTAGCTACATGGTCTTGGCAATCGAGAACACAAGAAGTGTCTGCTAAACTGCTCCAATCGTGAATGACAGAGAAAGCAAGGATCTCACTGCCTCGAACATTAGTGTGAGAAGAATGAAGCCAATGACTGTGGTGTACATAGAAGTCTCCTTTTTAGGTCATTGCATTGTACTGAGGAGAACAGTGGTACGAGGGGAACGGCAGGTATTTGTTGGGACTCACATGAAAAAGTTCAGTTTCGATCGGTTCAGAAAGGATATAGTTGAAATTGAGTCACAAGGGACAAAGCGCTTTTTCGATAATCACTCACTTAAGTTTGATTTAAGTTATATATTTTCATTAATATTTTAACTGTCAATTTAAAGTGTCACTAGGTAGTAGCAGAATTATCAAGAGCTCGATATGTACACTTCCTTCCACCACTACTTTCAGAAGTCTGGTTATTTTTAATGTAACATAGCAGAGGAGATTTAAAAATAATGAATTTATGTACCTGAAGTTTATAGTGATATAAATTCTGGTTGATGGAAGGAAGAACATTGAAGACGAATATTGTGTAGAGAGACTTGAATAAGAACAGTGTTTTCATTGCTAATATACAAAAAAGATATATACAAATATAAATATTGTTTACAGTGAGCTCTTTATTCACAGAACAAACACAGAAGCAGGTTCAAAGATGATCACTTTCAAAGGGCCAACACTCTGGAATAATATTCCAGAGCATCTTAAAAATGCATCCTCCTTCACAGCTTTCAAAGGCAAACTATATAGTTTTCTTTTGGACAAATAGTTGCTGCTCATTAAGAACTAATTATTCTCATTGTAAGGAAACAAATATGGAAATGATGCTGATAATAACGATCCTGTATCTAGTGGCATACTTACTACTTTATTATTAGCATTATTGTTAACATTTTTATTACAGCATTATTATTTTCTATGAAAGCTACATTTAATTTAACTATATGTCTAACCCTCTTATTTATTAGTTTAATTACATGTCTACTTATAAGTTACTATTAATGTTGAATAACCATTGTACAAAATGGAAATAAATGTTTTTGTTTGTTTGTTTGTTTGTTTGCTCTGATAAGGTCATAAATTGCCACGCTTGAGGCTTCGTGCTATTAAAAAGTAGAACCAGAGGCTACAAAAATATGGAAAACTCATAAAAAAAAACTTGTTTAATGAAATAAAGGAACTGAAAAAAGATAGTATACACTAAGAAATGGTATTTTTCATTACATTAAAACCTTGAAAGGTTATTTTTGGCTCTAATTAGTGTTTTTTTATTGTGGAACATTAAAAAAACAACATAAGAAATAGAGCAAAGATGGGATTCAAAATTGCGTGTTACAAAGTCACCAGTCTAGAGGCCTATTGTTTTAACGGCGTGATATTGACCTCGGAAGATTGAAAAGCAACAAAAGTAAAACTATGCTGATTTAAGCAAGAAGAGTATAGAAAAAGAGCACACACACACACACATACACACACACAGCTATATATTGACATAATTTTTATGTTATATCTAATTCCTCGAGTGGTTTATGAATCGTTTAAAGCTTTAAGTGACTTTTGCAAAGTGAACTTTTATTTTTTGAGATCAATGTTTACTCTATATATCGACGTATTTTCTATTCTATTTTTAATTCCTCGAGTGGTTGATGAATTTCTTAAAGCTCAAAGTGTTTTGCTATGCGAACTTTTATTTTTCTAAATCAGTATTTAAGACAAAAAAGTCCTAAAATAGGACTTATAACCGTTGAGTTAAATCATATCATATCATTCCAGGATAAAAACTGAATCTTTTTATTTTTTGTTTATTTTTTGTTTTTAAGAATAAATATAATCTTTACGTAGATATGGTTTATATTTTTTGTCATTAGATCCATTATCTGTTTTGTATTTATTCAAGTATATTTTTTTTTATTTTAATTCTGTTAAAAGTAATACATTTTTCATTATTTATATTCTTACTCAAAAACTGCTTAATATTATTCATTTTTATACTACTCGTTTCCTTTTGTATTTTTTTCCTGTCAAGCAACGATTTTCAACTGATTCACTTTATTTTGTCTATATTTTAACAAATTCACTTGAGAAATGAGCAGCTTTAGCAATTATCGAACTCCGAAATATCTAGGATACTCCTCCAGCACGAACCTCATAGCTCTAATGGTGTACTCACTAAGTCCACTTAGTATATGAAGGGTACCACCCACAGCAAGGACATCACCCTCTTTCCTTCTAGTCCTAAATGGCTTCTGTAAAGAGACTGTAAATAAGTTAAACATGGCACTCATGTTGGCATCCAGGCATTATTGTCATATGGTATGCCTGTGAATGGAATTCTTTAATACTTTATTTTTTTTATGGTTCCCTCTTTTTAGTAATGTAAAGTACTGGTCACTGGCACAAGATAATTTTTCTTAGCGCACTTGTGCAAAGAATTTATATATTGTTCACTATCATCATAGCTGTTAGAGCTAGTAAAAGGTAACATTTTCAGTAAATATTTGAACACAGTTAACACGCTAGACATGCTTATTTTCCTATTCTTAATACTCTTTAGGTAGAAAACTACTGATTGGTTTTGCATTTTGTTTACTCTGAAAGGTGGATTGAGTTGGTCCTTTGACAACTTTAACAGTAAAGTACTCCAGTACTGTAGATGTTGAGCAGTTTTGTAGAATAATGACACCTGGAATTGTATGTAGTGGTAAATCTAAACATGAACAGTGATATATTGATCGAAACCTTTGAAAATTAAATTTAAAAAAATTCATTGAGGCATAAAATATTGACGCGTTTAATGACTGTCAAAAGTTGGGAATGAAAGATAACAAATATAGACCAAGAAATGTGTTCCTACATTAGTTTCAGTAACTCAGGATGTATGTGGCACTCGTCCATCACTTTCAATCCAGGAGAAGAAATCTCCCAACCCTAAAGCACAACATTTAATGAGGTGTTAAGGTAAGATCAGCTTTCCATTATAGCCGTTTTGCATTCAAGAGAAAAATGAACTGACATCAAGCAAATAAAAATATAGAATGACGAAATTTTCTTTTTTAGTTTTGTTTTTTGTTCTATTGTCTATTTTCTCGATAAAAGAGAAGTACTCATAGTATTGGAAACATTAGTCTTATTACAATGGAAGAAAATGTTAAAAGAACAGAATATTCAAAAATTTAGAGTTGTGTGATTTAATGACTTTGGAGAGTTTTTAAATCTACGTGAATAAGGAAAACACCTCATAGAAGGCAGCAGGGTAGGAACAGTGGTTTTATTATACTAGAAACATAAATTAAGACATAAAAAGATGAAAGTAAATAGCAAAACTCCCAACTCACTCTATATCAAATGAGAGTAGATAAATGTTTAGATACAACTAACTTACAGGTTATAGGAAGAGAAGATTTTGAGTTAGACATGTTGCGCAACCGCGTTGCTGAGACCCTGTCTAGTTTCATCTTTACCTAAATACAAATCTTTTAACATTTGATCTTATAGGTAGAACAAAAACATATGAAATAATCGAGTTTGTTCAATGCCGTTCCAAAGTTCATCTTTAGTCTCTATGAAACGATATGAGGTTGGTGCCTATCCCGATTTTATCGTTAAATGTGATGCGGGATCACATTTTCCCTTGTCTCAGGCATAATAGATTTGGTTTCGGTTACTTAAACATTTATTGCTTTTTTTTTGTTGATGTTAACCTGTGATGCATTCTAGAAAATGATGTGTTGATTCAATTGGAAATGTTTGAGTTATTAATGAGAAAATTGTTATATCACGTATTCATTTATTTTAGCATATTGCTTTAGAAAGACCTAGTGGACAATATTGAAATTTCTTCTTCTATAAATGCAACATTTAATATTATATTTGAACACTTATCTCAGTGTAAAGAAAATAATTGAATATCTATCTTGAAGGCAAGAAAGAGAGAAAGGAAAAACTGAATGAAAGAAAGAGAAAGAGAGAGGAAGAGAGAGAATAAGAGAGAGACAGAGAGAGATAGATTGACAGAGAGAGGGAGAAAGGGAGAGAATAAGAGAAAGAGGAAGAGAATAAGAGAGAGAAATAGATAGACAGAGAGAGAGGGAAAGGGAGAGAATAAGAGAGAGATAAAGAGAATAAGAGAGAGAGAGAGAGAGAGAGAGAGAGAGAGAGAGAGAGAGAGAGAGAGAGAGAGAGAGAGAGAGAGAGAGAGAGAGAGAACTGAACACATAGATAAAACTATTCAAAAGGCCAGTAGTCCTATTCCTTGATAGTTCTATATGTATAAACTAATCTTTCCGTAGCAGTCTTTCGATTAAAGGAAAGTTTACATGCAAACTTTTATTCTCTCTCTCTCTCTCTCTCTCTCTCTCTCTCTCTCTCTCTCTCTCTCTCTCTCTCTCTCTCCCTCTCTCTCTCTCTCTCTCTCTCTCTCTCTCTCTCTCTCTCTCTCTCTCTCTCTCTCTCTCTCTTTACAAGGTAAATATATTATGAAATAATTAAGATGGTGGCTTTTAAATGCACTCCCTGTATTCAGCATGTTTATAACACCGAGTTGCAAAAACAGTTTTGACATATTCTTAGAATATACTCTCATACCTTGCAATTTATGGAGTTTAGCAACCTATACTCTAAATTTGTTTATATTAATTCTAAGCTCTCTTCATTTTTAATGTATTAAAAAGGATCGTGTTTATTATAGTGTAATATTGGGTTCTTACATCATTTGTGGAGTGAATTGTTTTATATATTTCGACTGCTTTATGTTCTCTGTATTGTGTTACTGGACGTTTTGTATCATGAAATGCATGAAATGATTTATTACGTATTTATAAATTCATTTATTAATTTACTATATAAAACATGCCCAGCATGAAGATGGGACGCAGAGTACGTTACGAATAATAAACCTGGAAATAAAACTTACGATATATATATATTATATATATATATATATATATATATATATATATATATATATATATATATATATATATATATATATATATATATATATATATATATATATATATATACTTTGGCTGTTTCCCCATTGGGAGGTAGCCGACATCAAAAAAGAAACAATACGGGAATTACTTTGCTCTATGGGCAATGATGGGGGAGCTAGCGACCGTTCAGATGGCACTGCTAGAGTGCCACAGCCCATCCTCCTTGATCTTACGTAACCTGTGTCGCTTCATAATGCCAACTCCCCTACTGACCGTACCATAGGGCGACCTCTGTAATATGCAGCTCCGTGGTAACAGCAGATGCCCATCAGAGCTGCATCACAATCTCTCGCTACTCATTCCTATTCCGAGCACGCTCACCTGCTTCCCTCACATCCATCCTTCTATCATTTAGGGCTCTCCTTACTCCATTCATCCGCCCAAACCTAGGCCTCCCTCTAGCATTTCTCCCATCAACTCTTGCATTCATCACTTCTTCAGCAGTCTTTCGTCATCCATCCTCTCCACATGACCAAACCATCTCAGAACATTCATATCTACTCTGCCTGCCAATTCTCCCCTCACACCCGGTCTTGCTCTCGCCACTTTATTCCTAACCCTATCCAACCGTGATACACCAATCATACTCCTCAGGCATTTCATCTCAAACACATTTAGTTTCCGTTTCTCTCGTACTTTCATACCACATAACTCTGATCCATACATCACAGTTGGCACAACCACTTTCTCATACAAAACGTTCTTAACATTCATTTCCAACCCTCTTTTCTTCATTACTCCATTCAACGCACCCAACACTTTACATCCTCCATTCACTCTGTGACACACATCTGCTTCCACTCCACCATTTGCAGCTACAACCAAACCTAAATACTTAAACTGATCAAGTTCCTCAAGTGTCTCTTCATTCAACATAACATTTAATCCATCACATCCTCATATATATATATATATATATATATATATATATATATATATATATATATATATATATATATATATATATATATATATATATATATATATTAATAAATACTTTATATATATATATATATATATATATATATATATATATATATATATATATATATATATATATATATATATATATATATATATATATATAATATATATATATATATATATATATAAAGTACTTATTGTTTTCGTGACCTTAACAGTTCAGTATTAATAATATACTATATATATATATATATATATATATATATATATATATATATATATATATATATATATATATATATATATATATATATATATATATATATATATATATATATATATATATATATATATATATATATATATATATATATATATATATATATATATATATATATATATATAAAGTACTTGTTGA